>CAEFZY010036082.1:0-11623 GCA_903066815.1 Brachyrhaphis roseni
GCTAATTTTAGCTTATAAACTCATTTTAACATACTGAATGGTGCAAGTCCATGTTAGTGAAGATGCTTGTGACTTTCTACACACTATTGACTACTATTTAGCCAAACTTAGGCAGTTCAATAGCATTTTAGCTTAAATAAGCTATTATCTATTTTTCTTACTTATTAGCAATGTTTAGTATACTGAATGGAGTAAGTGAATTACAGACAACATGCTAGAATAGAATAGAATTCAACTTTATTGTCATTGCACTGTCACAAGTACAAGCAACAAAATGTAGTAGACCAGGCTGGATTCGAACCAGGCTCTGCTGGGTGGGGGGCGTTTGCTTTAACCACTGCGCCACATGAGTGATGCCCAACATGCTACTGACAGCATTTGGGCTTACATTAGCATTTTGGCTAATTTTACCCTATATACTCATTTTAAGAAACTGAATGGTGCAAGTCCATGTTAGTAAAGATGCTTGTGACTTTCCACAAACTATTGACTAGCGAAGCTTAGGGCAGTTCATTAGCATTAACCTTTTAGCTTAAATAAGCTGTTAGCTTTTTTTCTGACTTATTAGCCATGTCTAGTATACTGAATGGAGTAAGTTCAACATGGAAAACATCCTAGCGATGCCCCACATGCTACTGACAGCATTCACGCTAACATTAGCATTTTGGCTAATTTTAGCTTATAAACTCATTTTAACATACTGAATGGTGCAAGTCCATGTTAGTGAAGATGCTTTTGACTTTCCACACATTATTGACTAATATTTAGCGATGCCCCATATGCTACTGATAGCATTCATGGTAACATTAGCATTTTGGCTAATTTTAGCTTATTCACCGAGTTTAACATACTGAATGGTGCAAGTCCATGTTAGTCATCATGCTTGTGACTCTACATAGCCTATTGACTGCCATTTAGCTAAGCTTAGCATTGATGCTAATTTTTATCATCAGAACGCTGGGTCCAAACCGACAGGCACACTTTGGCAGGCCCTGGTTAAATTTCTTCAGGAATTTTCTAGTTTCTTTTATGCTAATCAGTTGGAGCTACAACCTTTTCCTGGACGTTTTGCCTAGTTTCTGGATCCAAGAACCGGACCACGCTAAACGTTTTGTGTGGATTTTGGGGCTGCAGACTCGAACCAAGCTCGTGAGCCAGATCGGACGGTTGGACCGGAGTTGGAGCACTTTTATTGCCGTTCCTTGGTGGGGTGAGTGAGCTGGTGTTAGTTATGGGAGCTTCCATATTGGAAGCTAACCGAGTCCCCTGAGGCCTGCAACGTCTGTAAAGCTAATGGACTGCTTTACTAATTTAAGAAACTGAATAGTTCAGCCTTGTTTGTTTGTTTTCTATGTATACAACCTGTTTAAAGGATTGTTTTGAGCGGTTCTGAGACAATGAGGTTGCACTGAGTGTGCTAAAAATCTTATATTTTTCTACTGTGCTGAAAATTAACTGCTCTGTTAATGTGCATTGGTCTTGGTTTATTGCTGAACAGTACAGTTTATTAAACTGGTACATCATCAACTTTACAAGTTTCACTTCCTTATTTTAGTATAAAGTTAAATTTGCACTACATTTAGATCTCTAGGTCTTGTTATTGTGCTAAGTTATGGGATCTATTTACAACATACACTTTTGCCAATTAAGACACTTATTTGTCATTATGAAAATAAGAAATAAGTATTTAATAAAGTGTAGGTCAGAGAATCTGATCGCTGTTCATGGGGAAAACTAGAACAGTGGTTACAAGAGAAATATGTTCTATAACGTCAGAGTACAAGGTCACATTGTCATGTTGAATTGATGACATCACCTTAGCCCGCTCACTTCATACAGAAAGTGACCTGATTTTTCTGCTGTATGTCTGAAGTTTACTCTATTATTTATATGGATTTCATCCTGTGCAAAGTGACTTCAAATGATGTGATGATGTACTCTGTCATTGCTGGCTGCTCGCTGAACCGTGTGGGCGTGGTGAAATGTCCTCGCCATATGCATAAGATCATATGTAAATAACACACGGATCATCCGATTGGCGCAAACCTGATATGTATGACCTTACTGAATACTAATAACACTGAAATGTAATGTGACTCCACTGCGCCCCCTAATATGTTCTAGCGCAATGAACATATTAGATAAATATATCTAATATCTAATAAATATATTTATCTAACATATTTATTAGATAAATATGTTCACTGAGATAAAGCTGGATTAATCTAAACTAATCCATAAGCTTTATCTCCATGCTACATCGCCCGATCTGCACTAGATTTTTCGTGCGTCGTCGGGGAGCGCTGCCGAACGCGTCAGTAAGTACCGCCTGGTGGACGGGCACGGAAACTGCGTGCGAGCTTCTGCGGTGGGCGGGCGGCGCTGCTGGAAGCCCCGCGGTAGCTGATAGGCTGGAGCGGCGCTTGGCTGCGAGGGCCGCATGACGCTGCTCCGCAGATTTAACTTTTATTTCTTCTTTTTCTGCTCAGTTTATTAAATCAAACTTTTTATTTCTAAGGTTCCTTGTCATGATATTTTGTATAAAGACAGAAAAAACAAAACATTTCCATAAATCTGCCTTTTAACTCAAAACGCCACAAGCAGCAATGAATTGTGGGTAATGCAGTTCACTGAAGTCTCAGAGTAAGGGAGGAAATAGGATCCAAAATGGACGAAGGGAGAATGAGGAGATACTGCGACCTTTAACCTCCGACATGAATAACAGAGAGGATTTGGACCGGGCCTAAATGTGTTCTGGTTCTGTAATGGGTGTCTCTAAACTTGCTTTAAACTGGTTCTGACCTTTGACCTTCCTCTTTTAGTAAATGGATGCAGCTGGTTTTAAATCATCTCTAGAAAGATCTGAACTGGTTCTACAGTGATCCTTCGTTTATCGCTGGGTTACGGTCCAAACAGAACCTGATAGGTGAAATCCACGAAGTAGAAACCTTTATATTATTATACAGTGAAATACTCCATAATACATGAAAACCAAAGAACAAAACCTTTTTACAGGCCCGGCCATTTGTTTAACTAATGAAAGTATAAACTTGTTATTTTTTAATGAACTGAAGCTTCATATTGCAGAGATCAGCACCGCGACCCGATTCATTGGATTAGAACGGGAGAAAATGACAAATGATTATGATGAAAATCCAAAGTACAGCAGGACAAATAGTGACTCAGGTTATTTCACTGCTGTTCTGACTGAGCCGCTGCATCCTGACTCTGTAGCGGTTTGTTCTTCTAGTGCAGGTGAGTTTCAGAGAGAAGAACAGAGTTATAGGTTGTTGTTGTCGCTCTTTTTTCTTCTGGGCAAAAAGATTCTTATAAACCGACATGCCACCATCGATTATGTTTGAAAACTTAAATTTAACGAGATGTTTTACATACGTGTTCATATTAAACCGTAACGTTGTTGACACACAGGTAGAGAAAAAGCTGTTTAGCCAATCAGGATGCAGAACACAATGAACCGCGTTATAGCGAGGGATCACTGTATACTGGTTTTGTTCTGGTTCTAAACCAGTCCAGGGTCTGGATCTGGTCCTAATGTGTCCTGGTTCTGTTCTGGTTCTGACCTTTGACCTTCCTCTTGTAGTAGATGAATCCAGCCAGTGACAGAATCAGACCCAGGATCAGTCCTGAAGCTCCGATGGCCAGTTTGTTCCTCTCTGACTCTGGCATAGACGGATCTGGAGGGACAGAGAGGAAGAGGATGGAGACATGGAGACGGTTGGACAGGAGGGGGACAGAGACAGGTGAGACATGGTGGACAGGTGAGACATGGTGGACAGGTGAGACAGCTCTCTCCTCCAGGTGTCTCCAGTCCTTCTTACCCCAGTCGGTGATCAGAGGTTCTTTCAGGCTGGCGTGTTCCACCCTGCAGGAGATCCGCTCTCCAGACCTGAAGAGACAGGAACAGAACCGGGTCAGAACTAAAAGAACTGAGTCAGACTTCAGAGGTTCTGGTTCTGGTTGTGACCCTCCTGGGCGTGTACTCCAGCGTAGCGTGGACCTGGTAGTACCAGTGGTTTTAATGGTTTTATTGCTTCTAGTTCTAGTGTTTCTAATGGTTCTAGTTCTACTGGTTCTAATGGTTTTAGTGGTTCTGGTTCTGATTCTGACCCACCTGGGTGTGTACTCCAGTGTAGAATGGACCTGGTAGTATCAGTGGTTCTGGTTCTAGTGTTTCTAATGGTTCTAGTTCTACTGGTTCTGGTTCTGTTGGTTCTGGTACTAATGGTTTTAGTGGTTCTAATGGTTTTAGTGGTTTTAGTTCTACTGGTTCTGGTTCTGATTCTGACCCACCTGGGCGTGTACTCCAGCATAGAGTGGACCTGGTAGTACCAGTGTTTCTGGTTCTAGAGGTTCTGGTTCTAGTGTTTCTAATGGTTCTAGTTCTACTGGTTCTGGTTCTAATGGTTTTAGTGGTTCTGGTTCTGGTTCTGACCCTCCTGGGCGTGTACTCCAGCGTAGAGTGGACCTGGTAGTACCAGTGGTTCTAATGGATCTATTGGTTCTGGTCCTAATAGCTCTGGTTCTGTATCTAATGGTTCTGGTTCTAATGGTTTTAATGGTTCTACTGGTTCTGGTTCTGATCCTGACCCACCTGGGCGTGTACTCCAGCGTAGAGTGGACCTGGTAGTACCAGTCTCCGTCCTCCATCTCGTCAGTGGTGGTGACGTCTGATGTCACTTCCTGTTCGTCTCTCAGCCAACGAACTTTGATGGTTTTAGGATAGAAATCATAAACTCTGCAGACCAGCATGGAGGGATGGTGGCCACCAGGGGGCGTAGTGGAGAACAGACTGACTGTAGGCTGAACTGGGAGATCAATAACAGGTTATTGGTTCATTATTAAGGTCTGATTAGGAATCAATACATGGTCTCTGGAAGAAACAGGAATTATCTATATTATTATATCAATATTATCATTGATTATTGATGATAAAACCAGTTTAACCAGAACTGAAGCTGCTGGAGGGAAATGAAAGTTTATTGTGACGATTCATGTTATTGATCCAAACAGACCAGAGTTCAGATTAACTAAAGTTATTAATGTAGATAAATTACAGATAATCAATAGATAGATCTGGATGTTATAGATTGAGTTAATCTATAACTAGATGTAACTTCTATATTTAATTTCTATAGTTTATATTTATAAACTAACAGAAAAGTTAAATTATTTTGTTTCCAGATTTAGTTTTATTTAATCAATAATAAATAAGTGATGAAATATTTAATGTCAGAATTGATCAGAGGATCAATCAGGAAATGATCAAATCAAACTCACCTGATTTAGTCAGAGCGACCTGGTAGTCGACACCAATGTTGTTGTGACAGTAGGCTTCCTTCTGAGCTTTCATCGATCCTATAATTGAAGCATCTTTGTTCCATCGTTCAGCGTTCTTCACTCCGTACTCCGTGTATCCAACATATTTCCCCAGGTTGCTGTCAAACCTGAGATATTCCAGCTTGTTGTAAATGTAAGACTGGATGAACTGGATGTCGTTCAGATCAGTGGAGTTAAAGACGCAACGAGTCACTTCAGTTTCTCTAAATCCATCTGGAACCAGAACAGAACCTCAGTATTGATTTATTATCAGTTATTGATCATACCATGTGTTCATTTGATCTGATTAATTACCAATCAATACATTTGAATGGACTGAAGTAATTATTAGTATATTACTGATCAATAATTAATCAGAATATTGATCAATTTATCAGTTATGAATCTGGATCATTGATTCTCCAGCAGAACTGATTAAGAGACTATTGATCCAGATATTAGCTATAGTATTGATCAGAGATCAGATTATTGATCCAACCTGATTTAGATTAATAAAAGGTTAAAGTATTGATTAGTATTGATTACTGTTGATCAGATTATTGATCCTTATTGCTCTACAGACTGATGCAGTTTAAACCCTGACTATTGATCCATGTAATAACTTATTGATCAGTGATTATCAGTTACTATCAGAGTATTGATCATATTATCAGTGATTATCAGTTATTGATCATACCTGCAGAGTTGATGGTGATGATGATCAGCAGCCAGCAGAGCAGTGATGAAGCCATGTCTCTGTCTCTCTCCCAGTCAGAGGAACTAACTGGTTCTGATGGGAACGGCTGTAAAAACCAGAACAGAGTCACATGACCTCTGACTCACCGGTTACCGGGTAGAAAAACCTGAGGCTGGTGATCAGAGAGAGAAACTGGTTCTGGTTCTTCCTCACCTCTTTCTGGTTCTGGTTCTGTTCCAGTACCGGGTCTCTGCTGGTCCAATGGACCGGTTCTGGTTCTACAGAGAGAAACTAATTTACTGGAACAACTGGACGTACTGACAGAACAACCCGACTGTTCAGAACCGGATCAGAACCAGATCAGAACCAGCTGATGGTTCTTATTTTATAAACTTTGTTCATTTATTATTTTTTAAATCCACTAAATCCTGCTGGTTCTACTGGTTTCCTCCAGAACCAGTTCCTGGTCTCCAGCAGCTCAGAGCTCAGTCTTCCTCTACCTAGCTACTGATGACGTCACAGCCCTCCTGCCCTCTGATTGGCTGCTGCCAGCGTTTGGTTCAGCAGCAGCTTCAGTTTCTCTCAGAGTCTCTGAGTCTGACAGATGATGAAGATGAAGCTGCTCCTCTTCCTCTGTGGGGTCCTCTGGGTCTCTGCTGATGGTGAGTTACTCTGGTTCTGACCGGGTCCAAACTGGTTCTGATGGACCCACTGGGTTCTGGAGGTTCTGCTCCTGGTTCTGGTTCTTCATCAGTTTCTCTGTGTCGCTAGTTCTACATGAGGACATTAATATCAATGGATGTTCAGACTCTGATGGAGAGTTCATGTACGGTCTGGATGGAGAAGAGAAGTGGTTCGCTGACTTCAAGAAGAAAGAAGGAGTCGATGCTCCACCTGATTTCATTGGCAGTTTTAGATACCAGGAAGGAGGTTATGAATCAGCTGTGGCTAATCAACAGATCTGCAGAGGAAACCTGAAGAACGATCGTATTGGCATGAAGGACATTCCAGATGAAAACGGTAAAGAACAATAATCATTTAAACTGATTTATTTTCATCTTTGATCAGTTGATTATTTTGTAATAAACTGATAATTATTAATAAATCACAATAGTTTAATAAATTAAATCCAGTCTGTGAGGAAAAATCATCATGTCTAAAATCTGAGATATGATTTTAATTAAAGCTGCTCCAGTTCATTAGTTTATATTAATCTAATATTATAACTCTATTAACTGTTTATTAACCATTAATAACATGCAGAGATTTATTAATATATAAAAGCAGATTTTTCAATCTGCTTTTATATATTTCAAACATTTTATTTCATGTGGATCAATTAATATTAATATCTGGCTCTTCATCTGATTTATAAAATAATTAATACAGGTCAAACTTTTTATTTTATTAACTTTATTCCATATGACCATCAATAAGTTTATTAAGTTAAAGAATTTATTAACAAAACTTTGAATATTTTAGTTATTTGTTCTCAGTTTCTTTTGGTTTCTGATTTGTATTTTAGTCAAACTGGATCATTAGAAATAAAAGAGGAATTTATCATTTTAATCTTTACATAATTAATAAACAATAACTGTTCTCTGCTCCCAGTAAAGATGATGATGGTTACTGGGAACATCCCATAATAGAATAAAACAAAGCAGGTCGTACTGAAGGTCTGGGTTCGGTTCTGATCCGGTTCTGATCCAGTTCCTATGGAAACTATTCCATCAGTTTATTTCTAATCTCTAACAGACCAGTTAGCCCCGCCCACTGACCAATCAGAGGGCAGCAGCTGGGTCATCAGCCAATAGTGAGAGAGCAGCAGAACCAGATTGAATCCAGATTAAAACACACAATGAGAACCCAGAGGAGAAATGGAGCCAAAACTATTGACTGGAAACAGGCTGAGCAGCCAGAGGTCAAAGGTTAAACTGATAAATGTCTGTTTTATCTGGAACAAGGACAGAAAAGTAGTTCATGGTTTCAATGTGTGAAACTGAAATCATCTTAAAATATTAATAACTTTGAGTAAAGAAAAAAACTTCTTTTAATGTGGAAACCAGTTAAACTAAAACTATGGACAGATTTTAGTTTAAAAACTTCATAGATTTTAAACTAAAAACTGAACATTTTGTTTCTCCTCTGGTTTTATTAAACTCTCTGGTGATTCTCATCATGACATCAGACATGTTGAATTTAAATGTTTCAAGTTAAAGTAAAAAGTTAAAAATATGTAACTTAATTCAACTCATGAATGTAAATTATTATCACTAAACCAGATGAATTAAATGAGATTAATGTAAATAAATCCAGAAGATGAGAGAACCAGAAATCCAGTAATTATTGATCTGTAATAAACTGATCATCACTAATAAATTGTCAACAGGATTCTGTTACTCTATTGATCTGCTGATAAATTCATATTGAGGTTTTTACAGCAGTGAGAAACAAAAACAGGATCAATAATCTGGTCAATAGTTGATCTGGGATCAGAAATGATTTATTGTGACTCATCAGGATCACATGAGACTCTGATGGAGCACAGAGATCAATCTGCTCCTCTGACAAGTTAGAATCAATAATCAATCAGTCTCTCTCCCTCTGACTGGACAGACGTCCAGAGGACAGACATGGACACTTTAAGGACAGGAACAGACAGAAGGTCTTTGCTGAAGATTCTGTAGATCCTGAAGTTTTCAGGATCATCAAGAGAAAATTATTGTAGAAAATCCACTCAGATGAAACTAGAGCTGAACTAGAATGTGACGTTTCTAGAGTCGGTCTATTCCTGAACCACAGATCTAACCTGATGCTCAGAGATGGACGTTTCTAGAACCTGCATTAAAGCCTCTAGACTCTGAGTTTGATTCAGTTTAGAATAATAAAATATGTACAGAACTTTAGATAAGTTCTGCTGCCAACTGGACCTGAACCACTGGGTTCAGTTTGGATCTGTTCATAGTTATTGATCTACAGTAAATCAGGTCATCAGTTCTTCTGCTTCTCTCTGGTCCTCTGAACATTATAGATCCTGACTGGTCCACTGGACTGGATGTTCTGATCTGAACCATCCTGGTCCAGTTTCTCCATCTGGTCCAGTTTCTCCATCTGGACCAGTTTCTCCATCTGGTCCTGTTCCATCTGGTCCAGTTCCTCCATCTGGTCCAGTTTCTCCATCTGGTCCTGTTTCTCCATCTGGTCCAGTTCTGGTCCAGTTCCTCCATCTGGTCCAGTTCCTCCATCTGGTCCAGTTCCTCCATCTGGTCCAGTTTCTCCATCTGGTCCAGTTTCTCCATCTGGACCAGTTTCTCCATCTGGTCCAGTTCTGGACCAGTTTCTCCATCTGGACCAGTTTCTCCATCTGGTCCAGTTCTGGTCCAGTTCTGGTCCAGTTCCTCCATCTGGTCCAGTTCCTCCATCTGGTCCTGTTCCTCCAGTTAACCCCATGGTTTCTCCCCAGATGCCCCCTCAGGTCTGGTGATTTACCCCAGAGACGATGTGCAGCTGGGAGAGAAGAACATCCTGGTTTGTCACGTCTCTGGTTTCTATCCGGCTCCAGTCAACGTCTCCTGGACCAAAAACAGTCAGAAAGTCACTGAAGGAACCAGCATCAACATTCCTTTCCTCAACAAGGACAACACCTTCACCCAGATCTCCAGGCTGCAGTTCGTCCCTCAGATTGGAGACATTTACAGCTGCTCAGTGGAGCATCTGGCTCTGAAAGAACCACAGACCAGAACCTGGGGTGAGGAGACTTTGACTAGACCGGAAGCATCAACAGGAACCTTTAATTTAATGATTAATCTGATTGATCCTGATTAAACTAAACATCCAGATGTTTCTCGTCTCTTTGTGTCTCCAGATGTGGAGATGAACAATCCTCAGTCCGGTTCCGGTCCGGCCATCTTCTGTGGAGTCGGTCTGACCATCGGCCTGCTGGGAGTCGCTGTGGGAACTTTCTTCCTGATCAAAGGGAACGAGTGCAGCTGATTGGCTGGAGCTGATTGGTCGATGGTTTATCAGTGATTTATGTTCATTTTCAAACTGTTTTTATTTTTTAATCTTCTTCACTTTAATCAGTTTCTTCATCACTGATGTAAATTTAATATAAACTATTTTGAAAGTTTAAATCTTCTATTCATAAAAACATGAAACTTTAATCTGATGGTTTTTATCTGAGCTAACAGAGATCAGGATCTACTGTCACTTTGTTTCAGTTAATAAATGATCAATTATTTCTATCAGTTTCTTGTTATTCATCCAGTTCAGTTGGTCTGTTTGTGTCTCCAGAACCAAAATCAGAACCTCTGGATCAGGACGGTTCCATCATCTGTTCTCAATAAGAACTTTAATTCAGTCTGCAGTTTGTTTGACTTAATTTACTATAATTAATTCAGCAGCAGTTTCTCCTCTGCATGTAGTTCCTAGTTTTCACCATCAGACTCCAGGATGATGGAGCATCGATACGTTGCAGCTGCAGCAGGTCAGTAGATCTGCTGCAGCTGCTGGATGGTTGTTTTCAGCCTGAGTGATGAAGGTTCTGGTCGGTTCTCTGGGTTCTGCTCCGTTTCCTGTTCCATTATGGTTTTGGTTCGATGGACTGGTTGTTTCTCAGAGATGCAGTGAGTTCTGAGGAACCAGGTCCATTTCTAGATGCTGGTTTTTAGGTTTTAAACATTCAGATCTTTTCAGCCTCTTTTGGCTCCCAAACTTCATTTATTATCTGCAGCCTCATATTTCTGCATAACTTCACAAATAGAAACGTTTTGCATTAAAAATCCTTTTGTATTTAATATTCTCTATATGAAAATCCATAATCCTCTTTAACTTTATATATTTGTTCTGTTATAACAATGAGCAGCTGATTCCAGCAGAACTTTCACTGCAGCATATTTCATAAAGTTGTTTAATTTAAACATTTTAAATCCATAACTCTTCTGGAAAATGGCCGAATGCAGATTCCCCAAAACGCAGCACATGCTGCCGCTCCCAAGTGGGCGGAGCTTGTTGCCCCAACATCTCCTCTGATTGGCTGATAGATGTTGAGCTCTAGCGCCACCATGGCTGATTTATGAATATCTTTCATGTTTAAATCCATCACTGCCATTTTTAATGACTTATTGCATTAACAAACATTCATGTCAGATTTTAATTTCATTTCTTATTTCATTTAAACACCATGATTGTTAGATTATTTTTCTGACGTGAGCAGAAAAGATTTTAATCTATTTGTGATGTAAAGAAAACTAGTGATGATGAGAGAGAGAAGAGCCAGGAGATTAGAGAAAGTGATCAGATAAAATCGATCAGATCGACTCCAAGCTGCTTCATGTTCACTGATCTGATTATTCAGCAGTTTTACAGGAGAGAAACCGACCTCTGACCTCTGTGACTGCAGGAGGAAAACTGTTGGCAGATTGAAGAGAAGGAATAGATCAGTATTTATATATATATCATGAATAAATGAATGAATAGACCAAGTGACTGCAACATCAGGAAAAAGGAGCGTGAGAAACTAGAGAAATACCAGGGCCTAAGGGAGGAACTGGAGAGGGCCTGGAAGGTGAAGACCACAGTGGTGCCTGT
>CAEFZY010036084.1:0-72845 GCA_903066815.1 Brachyrhaphis roseni
CCCCGGGGCCCGGCCACCGAGGAGCTTTTTAACCACCTCGGTGACCTCGTCCACAGAGATTGGAGAGCCCGACCCAGCAGAGTCCCCCGGCTCAGCTTCCTCAATGGAAGGCATGTCGCCCACCGACCCACAACGTCCCGAGTCGAGGTCAGCAGCACACCATCCCCACCATAAACAGTGTTGGTGCTGCACTGCTTCCCCCTCCTGAGACGCCGGATGGTGGACCAGAATCGCCTCGAAGCCGTTAATATTAGAACAAATGTCTGAAGACAGACTTTTCACAGGTTTGACAGACCAGATGAACAGGGCTCTGGGCTCCACTTCACCTTAACAACAGTAAGGTGAAACTAGTCGTACTGGTTTGAGCATAAACAAGGAAATCACCATAGAAATTAGGCTATTTTTTCTGGAAAAGCAGAACCTTTCAGCCTGCATACATCCGAAGAAACAAACAAACAAAAAAAATCTGTACCAAACCAAATTTGGCAAAACAAAGATGAAGACAATGAAGCAAATCTGTGACAACAAAAGCTGAATAGAAACTGAACACAACATGTTTTGCAAAACATGTTTATATAATTTCAAGAAATTCTAATTTCTTTATTCATCATTTCTTTATCAATATTTAATAATGAGCAAATACAATTGAACTATATATTATTTTTTGCCTTGCTTAAATTGTCTTTTTTTTTATCATGCAACAACGAATGTTAATAATCTGAATTTAACACATGTACTTGATGTCAGCCTGGATTCTGCCTTCTGGCTGTTTGTTTGTTGGGGTAATAAGCAAGCTGAGAGCAGCAGACCCATGAGAGAAAGTGTGCCTTCCGTCTATGCTCATCTTAAGTGTATATTTAGAAGTAGTCTACATTTGACCTCCTGCAAGATATCCTGACAACATCATCTATCAGCAGACCATCAGGTCTCAGAGGAAGAGTCCTGGGTCCTTTTATGCTCCTTCTCTCCAGCTCACCCCAACAGTTTTCTGTTAGGCTTAAGTTCAGGGCCTGGAGTGGCCATGGAAGTACATTGATCTTGTTTCTCATTAATAATTTATCTTATTTAACCATATATTTTGGTAATATTGAAGGACTCACTTGACTTGATGAAGTCCCATTTTCTGATTTCTGGTAGACGCCACCAGATTTGACCTAAATTCTCCTGGTATTTCAGTTCTGCATGTCATGCACTCTAACAAGAACTTAGAAAATCCACACGGTAGTGCAGGAATTTTTTTTACCTGGTTTTCTTCCTAAGCAACAAAATGACATCTAAAGTGTCTAATGTAAAGTGGATGCCAATTCTTTTGCGACATGGTTTAACATCATCAGGTATAAAAAAGAGAAAGAAAATGGAAAAAATATATATAAACCATTCTTGCTGTACAAAAATCCTCTGGAGGGCCACAAACAGCCCATGTACCGTACTTTGAAAATCCCTGGTTGAAACTCTATCCCAGTGCTCTCTTACAGTGAACATTAAAGATCTTTTTCACTCCCTTGTCACCCTGATCATTGTGTGTTGTGACAAAATAAACATGGATCTTGGTCCTGCCCGGTTCAAGTCACTTCCAATTGTTATGAACTCTTTTTTGAACTCTGGAATATATATGGGCATGTTTAGGCAGTTCACTATTTTCTTGTGACCATTTTCCACTGAAAAAAACAAACAAAAATGTAATTAAATTCAATTTTCAATAAGCCTTGGTTTGTCCCCTGATGTCCTCAAATGAAGCAACATAAAACAAAAATAAACTCATAAACAGGATTTTGCCAGTTAATCTTGAATTACTTAAAAACATGTGGTGGTAAAATAATAAAATGGATTATTTGCCAAGGCACTCAGGGCAACGGCTGGGCTGTGAAACAAACCAAGGGTGAAAAAGAAACCATGAGCTGACATTTAATTTTTCTGTCGCAAGTGTCAGTCCACAGACTGCATGTCTGACATGCCAACACACTATGGCTGTCTTCAAGGAGACATTTAAAAAAAAAAAAAAAAGCGTTCAAGCTATTCTACAACTTGTCATCATCAGAAAAGTAATAAAAAAAGCTCTGGATGTGTCGTTGAGCAAAGCAACGCTTGATACTTTTGTTAATTTACATTAAGAAAAAACGTTTCTTTCCCTTCTCTATAATACAACTGACTAACAGCAGGAAACTATTTCACCTCTCCTTATTGAAATGTATATGATATTATGTAGAATATTCATGCTACAAGTTAGAAGCAACACCTTTGGGCATCCATGCACAGCAGCACGGCTTGTAATGACAGCACTGACAGACGGATGCTTCCAATAGTTTTAGCTTATGACTGCTAACAATTCTAACTGGTGACATGTCCAGGGTGTGCCCTGCCTCTTCCCATGCTAGGATAACGTACGAGTGAATGGATGTCATGTATCTGATGTTACCTACATCGGTCTTTTGTTTTCATGTATTTTAATCAGTTCACCTAAAAGTTTTTCATAAGCAGAAAGCTCAGGTGCTCTCAAATTGGACCCACAGGAAGAAGAAACCAATCACTACGTTTCTTGTTTTTCTCGCTTTCCATTCCACCTAATTTCACAGTGATACACTAATGAGGAAATCCTCTATGTGTGTCTTCTTAAAGCTGACAGCTCAATGTAGACTCACATCTAGGTCACATCTTATGCTAAGTTTCCCTCTTAATTAATGTTTGATGCTCTACCAACAGTCTCTGTCACTGAGCAATCACCTGAAACGTGCTGTCCAAATGTATGTGCTGAAGTGAGGAAAAGGTATAGGAGGAGTGAAAGGAAGGATACGTTGCTCTGCTGCTAAAAACAGCCACCGAGGTGATGCAGTGTGACAGCTGGGGTGGCGTTCAAGTCGATATTAAAGCAGGCGCTGTTTGAAGCAAAGACAGAAACTGAGATTAGAGATAACTTTGAGGCCTCAAAGACATGAGATCCTCCAGAGAAACCGCGCCACAGTTCAAGACAGGGGAAACAGGCACATAAAGGACAGGTGGATGTCAAAGTGTATGCCTGAAATTTAGCAACAACTCCTAAAAATTTTTCTGTGGAGGGAGAGCAAGCACTTATTTTCAAATCCTGAACAAACAAATGCTGGATGGTGGGTGACACTGCAGGCACTTCTTGGAGCTGTATAAGTGGTTGACAGTGTGTGTGCCATGTGATCTTACATCTCCTATAGTAGTCCTGCAATTATCCCGAATTGTGTCTTGGCAAACATTATGGGCGTCTGCCCAAAATCTGCTCAGAGTTATCCCGTTAGCATTGATTGAATCAAGGAATGGCATAAAAAATATGTTCAATAGCCCTGAGACAAAGACAGACAAATAAAACCAAGCCATAAAAGGTTCCCGAACAGCAGAAGGGCCAATTATGTTAACAGACTGAACGTGAAGAATGATACTGAAGCTTTACACACATTGACTGCCAACCCACCAGTTGAAATTCCCTTTAAGTAACATATCAGAACAGTAAACTTTGCAGTAATTCACCTTTTCTAACATGTAAACTGCTATGTGAAGATATACGGCTACAAGAAATAATACTGCATCAACTCAAGGTGACGTACTGAACACTGTCGTACATAATTTCACATAACTTCCACGACATGACATGTTCAATTCATTTCAGTTCAATTCAAATTAACTCTATGTATATCAAAGGGAATTTAAATGTCCAAACTCATATCTTCCAAACACCTTCAAAGAGTCGCAGTGGATGTTAAAGCTGTGAGCAGGACGGCTCTCCACTAGCAACCAGTCTAGCAACAAATCTAAACAGGCTTCTGACTGAAGACCGTTGCTGTATGACCTTCTAAAAGTTCAATATCCAGGCAGCAGAGACAGCATTCCACAGAAACATCTCCTGAATCAGAATCACCATCAGTTATTTCCCACCACTGCTAATCCACCTCATTTGCTTTTGCCTCTCTTCAGTAAATCTGTATCTGGCTGTGCGGTTAGAAAGCCAGACGTTTGAGACGGGGAAATGATCCTGACCTTTTGTGATTGATGGAAGAGATAGCTTGAACTTCCTCCTTCTCTCTTTGCTCTCTGGTCCTGATCTGCATCCATGATCTTATTAACTTCTCTGGGATTTTTGGTTGAATAATTCACAGACAATGTTGGCTCTGAATTATGAATAATTTACGACGGCAGAAAGACTCGTTTAATTACACTTTTGTCACTTGGTCTAGCAGCCATCTTTGTTCAGACTTAGCAGCAACAATGATGTAAATAAACACATAAAACAGCCATTCTGATGCTTAAAATATATTAGTCAGTCCTGTAAACATAAATACACTTACAGGTAGTGTACAAAATTACAGCAAAAATATCTAACAGATCCTCTGTGGATTTACTGATATTCATCTATACAACCAAAAACATCACTGAATGTTGAAGGTACAAGGGATGTGAATAGGAAAGTATCGGCATTGGTAGATATCAATATTCATATATGCATGTTATAAAAAGAAAAAAGCTTTACAGTAGCTGAATGGGTAACATGAAAAAGTCATGGCCTGTAACTAATATCTCGCATGTTCTGTTATTAGTCATTAATTTACAGGAAGCTTTTTTCTCATTTGACAATAAGCAGTTATTTGTAGATATTATCAACAAAAGGAACAGACTGACACTCTTAATTTTGCATGATTTTATCCAGCTTGATTAAAAATCTTGATTTAAGATTAAAAAAAAATTAAAACAGCCTTAAGCATGCATTCATTTTGAGTTATATCAGGTCAGCTCTGTGGTAAAATGTTTACTTAAAAGCTAATAAAGCAGTCTGATCACCATGCGCACCTTTCATTGCCACTGCAGTCTTGGTTTTTAATAACACACGTAGCAAGTGGCCTGGAAACTGAAGATAAAAACGAGTTCCTCACATCGATTAAGCCTTTCTGTCACGGGCACATAATTATTGTCCTATCGGCCATTGTGGCTGTGCTTTGCTGTAAAGATTACGCTTATTCTCATGCTCCATCTACCTTAAAATAGCTTGATGCCATTCATTACTGAGCTTTGTGCTTCAACACAGCAGATAAATAGAATGCATTGTCCACTTGTTTAAGAAAAAACAATTCTTTTTTGTGGTTACCTTTTCCAGTAAAAACTATTTCAGTGATTAAAAGGAAATTATCAGAATTTATAGCTAGAAAAATGGAAAACCTTCAATATATGAAAAATACTGTAACTAAATAATTCACTTCTCCATTGTTTTTCAAAGTGAATAATCAATTCATCTATCCACCCTCTGAACCCACTTGGGTAAGAGGCGCGGTTCACCCCGGTCAGAACAGCTGTGTCCTCTCCGTACAGAACGTTTGCTGATGTCCGCAGATCACGTTAAATAAATAATCACTCCTTCCAAACAATCCTGCCTGTGTATCCTGGATAATTTGCTTCAGCTGCAACAGTGTTTTTCTGGTTCAAATGAGTAACTGTTGACTACAGCTGCAGTCTAATTATCCATCTATTGTCGTGAAAAAAACTCACCAATGATGGACTTATAGAGTGAATGTTGTGACAGATGGTGTCCTCGGAATAAGATTTTGACAGGTCCATTACTGTAGTTCAGATAAAAGCTCACCAGTAAAACAAAGACGGATGATGCGGGGAAAACATACATACATGTGTGGCAGGAGAGGGCAGGAATCAAACCCAAAACTTTTAAATGAAACTACAACTACCAGTGGTGTGTCGCCCAACAACTGAAAAGAGAAAGTTGCACAACAAAAAAGAATCATGCCCTTTAAATTTAATTTCAAAGCCATTGACATTCATGGAGTCACCATGGGTGACTCCATGAATGTTTAATTTATGTTTAATGTTTAATTTCAAATTTATTTCAAGAAAACAATTTATAAATGATGTTAATTACAAAGGACTAAACCTTCACTTTCATTCATTTTAACCTTCTGAGTCTATTCAAAGATGCCTTGTTGCTTTGTCCTGCCTTGACCTCACACGGGTTGTATGGCTAAATAACAGTATAATTAGCAATATATTAAACTCTGTCTCCATTATGCACTTAGAGCAGATAAAAGCCTCTCTGATTACGCAGACTGAATGTTTAATTGTGGAATGAAACGCTGTTACACTAAAAAGACATTCATCTATTTACACAGTGCTAAAGCCATTCCTGATAAGGACTCTGCAGTCTGTTGGTCCACCACAGACATAAGCAAAAACATCATAACATAGTTATGGAGATTCATTGTTTTTTCATTGTGTAACATGAACAGCAAATCCCTAAACAGACACATAAATCTTTTCTCCAAAGGAAAGTGTTTTGGGTATAGAGTGTTTATCACCATATGTTAAGATGATATAAACCTAAAATCTGTTCTCCATAACAACCAATTAGTCATAAAACTGACCACCAGCCTAAAATAGAGACTATTATCTCTTTGCTGCCAAAGTCACACTGCTAAATCACTGCAGTAGCAAATTTCTTGACAAATGTGTAATTATGGGCCATTAAATTTAGACTCTGTGGTTCATAAGTGTTGGGTGATCCCCTACCCATCGGATTTCATTCAAAGCTCCAACAATGGTTTTGAGTTTATTTCAGCCATAAAAGTGTAAAGTTTGTAAAGATGACAGAACAAAGTAGGACAATATTTTCTCCTTCTCTATATGATTGTATTGACTTGACCACATATTAAACACTGGATATGTTTGCTTTGTAAAGTAGTAGCAATTTTTTGTAAACACGTTCGATATAAATAATTTGAATTGAATCAAAGCTATAACTATTATTTTAAACCATGCTGCCTGCACTGTTAAGCAGTTGTGATATCGGAGGTTTTTTTTCTGATCCTGTATTTACTGCAGTGTGATGAGTCTGTGGACTGCAGTGACACGGCGCATCTGGCTGCTTTCACACTCATAGTGTTTGATTATTTTACCATAAAAGAGGAGTTTTGACATTACTGCTACTGAAAATCACCACAAAGGGAGTTTGACATCAACTGTGCAACAAAGGGGGAGTTGTTGGAAATAAATTCCTGTTGAAAACTTGGTTTCTGTAACAACTGATGGTGCACCATCAATGACAAACACCTTATACAAAGATGGTGGATTTATGAGCGCAGACATTCATGCTGTTTGTTTATTTGTTTTTGACAAAATGTGAATTAAGAGAAAGTCGTTCAATCATACAGCATCACATGCTGTTGAATCTTATTTCATTGCCTCAGTTTTACACATTTTTCGAAGTGCTCTTCAGGAGTGCTGCTAATTTTTTTCTTTGTGTTCATTTTCATTTCTACCATTTAAAATAAAGCAGCAAATACAACACTCCGATGCTTGTGAATGAAAGTTTCTGAACTTTCATTCACAAGTGTGTTGACATGCTTTATTATATGGGAAATAAGCATTCACTTACGACTTGTGGAAGTTGGATATTTAGGTAAATTTTGCTAAGCATGAGTAGCTCTGATGTTTTTGTGTAAAAGTAGGTGACAGAAGATAAAAGGTTGGAGACCCCTTGTTCAAATCAAAGCACACTTATCTGTCAAAGTAACCCAGTCCAAGTCCAGACCTGACTTGAATTGGGATCTGTGGTAAGATAAAAAAAAAAAAAGAAAATAATATTTTGTTTCCAACCCCTATTCAGTCAGTCTGACTGAGCTTGAGCTTTTCTACATGAGAGAATGGACTGACCTGTCTCAATGCTGGTACTGACTACAGAATATACTCCAGACTATTTTAGACACTATCTTTATCCTTTTATTTCATACAGATCACTGATTTTATACACATATTCAGATTGCTCCATGTAAAATAGCCTGGACATTAATGCTCGAGTGTGGTGCCAAAACCTGGTTTACATTCATTGTTTTGCTCTTTTAAATGTTTCCATAATTGTCAGTCAAACTTTACTCTACAGTTTTCATCCTACTTTAGGTTGTTCAGGCCCTTAAGCATGTAATAAATTTTTAGATTGTCTTCTAGGTGATTATAACTACTTCAGTGAAGGAAGTAAAATCTATTTTAAATATTATTCCACCATAATTATCTGTAACTCAATCTGTCAACCTAATTAGCAAAGATTTAGGTTTATTTTGATAGTCAGTGTCAATCTGGTTGCTACAGCAACACACAACACATAATAATACAGCTGGGTATGCTGAAATTTACATTGTTTCTGTGTGGAAAAATGATCATCTCAGCAGCTCCAAGCTTATATGACCCTAACTTGAATATTTGATGTTACAAATATTTCACACTGAACAGATGCAAAAGAGAGTAATTTCAGAAAAAGTCATTAAATATGAGCCACAGGGGTTTATATTAACATAGTTACAGAGAGCTGAAGACACTCAGGGGGTAAAATTTACTGGTTTTAGCTTCTAGTCTTTTTTTAGACATTCCTACAAGCCAGCAGTTCTCAGAGCTTATGTGGAAAAGGTTGAAGGTCTGGAACAACTAATAGCAGGTAATAAACTGTGAGTAAGACAAGTAGAAGTAAAACGTACAGTTATTCAGACACACCATCTTAATTTAAATATAAATCTCTGCGCTGAATAAACTGCCAAAGGGCATGTCCTAATGAAAAGTCTGATTTCTTTCCAAAATTTCTTAGATTTTTTTTTTTTTCATTTTTTTAGTTTCTTCTCACATGTCCAAGTTTAAAAACTATAAACCCTTTGTTTTTTTTGAAGCAAACGTTTGGATATTTCATAGAGAAAGAACAGCAACATTTTTCTCTCAGTCTCTGAGTGTATGGGGGGGTGGGTGTGTGTGTGTGTACACAAGCAGCATGTGAGGACCTACATCGACAGCTTAGGCTCTCCCTTTAAACTGGACTATGGTGCCTTTGGCTTCTCTTTATGAAAGTATATTAGCTGGAGACTTTGATTTTTTTGTTTTTCTTTATGTGCAGAGATGAAGCAAAAAGGTGCAGAGAGGCTGCAACTCCAACTCCAATCATCGTGGAGGTAAGCAACTAAAATAAAATAAATACGATTGGAGGTTTTGTCAGATAATGTACTTAAAATGATTCAGGATTTTGTTAAAGATAAACATCATGTTGGTTTAATTCCTTTGTGAACAAAGTTGCATAAAAGCAACGTGAATTAGTTCTGATTTTATGGCTTTGAAATTATGAACAAATGTATTAATTACTTTTGTAATTATCTTCTTTGTTTTTTTTTTTTTTTTGCTTTTTTGTCAGAAAAGAAAACATGACAAAATAAAGTGGATGTTAGGGGATACCATAATTCACAGGCTAATTATGAATAACATCATTATCTACACATAGTACGTCATATTTATTTCAGGGAAATTATGATGAATGAGATTTATTTTAAATTGGAGCTCTGAACTTAGTTCAGAATATTTAGGAGGTGAATTGTAAATATGAATCAATTAATTTTAACCTGACTGAACTGAGTGAACTAGTTCTTATTAAAGACGAGATCACAGAACATTTTTGTAACAAAACTGTGGAGCCAACGTCTTTTATTTGTACAAGCGGTTAATGCTATTGACTTTTATTTCTAGCTGAAAATATCAGTCAGTACTTATTAGTCTTTTATTTTCTTCCACTTTCTGGTTTTTATTGCTTTCACTGTTCTTTTGTGTTTTTGGTCTGTTTTATGTGACAGATAGATAGAAGAATGGACAGACAGACAGACAGACAGACAGACAGACAGACAGACAGACAGACAGACAGACAGACAGATACTTTATTGATCCCCAGGGGGAAATTCAAGGTGAATCTGTCTTGTAGTTCTCATTTTATTTCATGGACTTTGGTGACTTTCTGGATTTTCAAAGTGTTCTACAAACCCAATCAGGACTAAGGAGGTCCAGGGTGCTTTATTCCTTTTTCTTGACACGGACCATGACTTTTCAATTTATGGAACGTCTTCTCTGCTCCATCAGAGCACTAAGTAGCTTTTAGAAAAGCTGTAGTGAAGTCGCACATCTTGCTCTGCTGAGGATCTTTGCACAGGGAGATATTTGTTAAAGTGTGAGGCTAGAGTTACCATAATTTGATATGACTTGCTATTAATTCAACACATAACACGCTCCCTTTGTGGCTGTGACAAAAATAACAGAGAGAGCTGTTTTCGCCTTCCTTTGTGTGTTGTAATTATTAGTGAGTGTTATAGCAGCACACGCTATGAGCTCAGGTCGCTCCCACACGGCTCTCATTTGAGCCTCAGCTGAACGTGTCACATTACACAGACAGGGAGCATCAGCTATCAGCACAGCCTGTCTGTTGCTGCTCTTTCACTGTGAACGCCAGTGTAAAGGCTATGCTGACATTTAGATTTGTTAGATCAAATCGGAAAATGCACTTTTTTTATACATGTCCTTTTTTGCAGCCAACGTCCGTCGTTTTGTGAGTCGCTCTGTTGTCACAATTCTGCATGATTTGTTTCCCCTCCACCACCCAAAAAAGTATTAAAGTAACCTGTTTGTGAAAGCCAGGTCACTGCATTTGTTCCCCATCACAACATTGTGTTTCTACGAGAAACGCAGCATTACTCAGTTTTCCTGCCAGTGATCAGAAATGCATGGCTGACTTGTTTAAGCTGGCAAAGGTTTGCTTACAATTTGAAAAAATGTGGTTCACCTGTCAGGTATTCACTTCCTGTCACAGCAAAATGGAACCACATGTTTTCAAATCATGAAATTAGTAGGGAGATGTTAAATGGTAGGGAGCAGGTAGGTGGATGGGTGATGCATTTTATGACAAACTTCAGCCAATTTGTGACAGTTCCTCCAGTGGAGGATGACATGACAGCTGGTGAGACAGGCCAGGAGAAGCTGGGTGCATTTCATCAGGTAACAGTGGAGTCTTTACTCTGTGGACTGAGGGGACACCTTGAGTGCCAGCGAAGGCAGAAGAGACAGCTAAGTCCCAAATGTGCTGCAGCTCACAAAACGGAGAGCGAACAAGGCCCACTGAAACAAACAGGGAGTGACAGACGGCAGCAAAAACTGAGATGGGAAAATAGAAAAAAGGCGTAAAAATCTTTGTTTATAGAAAGGTGAACCAGAAGAGGTGACAGTAGAGGATAATTTGCTGAAGCAAGTTTGTAAAAATGTCCAAATACTGTTAAAATTATATTTAACCGCATAAGAGAGCAAAATTTTGACTTTTAAATGATTATTTTGAGTATGTTTCTCAAATAATCATTTAAAAAATGTACGCAACATTTGCAACAGTTTTTGTACTTTAATGCTAATCTGTATTTAAAGTACAGACTTTAATATATTTTATGGCATCCCTTCATGTTTCCTCCTCATGAATACCTAAAAATAGCAAATTGCTAGCAGGCACGAAAGCATGTCCTGTTTCCAAATCTGTACTGACAACTAAATTCTCTGTGTCGCTCCGTCTAACTCATTCATTCAACTCTGTGGGCTTCAGAGACAAGAGCAGCAAAAAGATGATCACACTGACAGGACATCCAATGCAGGCACAGAGAACGGAGATAACTCCTGCACTTGTTCTAGTGCAGGAGTTGTCTAGAACAAGTTGGTAAAAAAAAGACAAAGCGTCTTTATTGGTTTCCCTCTTTGTATATTAAAGAACTAAAAGCCACAAAAGTGGCTGAAATGAACAAATTTAAATCTTATGAAAAAGGTAAATTATTTTACTATTTTAATTCTATATATAAAAATAATAAAAAAAATAGAAACTCATGCAGATTTATTACACAAAGAGCATTATTTTAAGAATTTATCACTGGTTTTTGCTTACAGCTAATAAAAACAAATCAAAACTTAACTTCTCAGAAAATTTTTATATTACATAAGACCAATAAAAACAAAAATTTAATATGGAAATTTTAACCTTCTGAAAAGACTGTCCACACCAAACAGGAAGTCCACTAAATATTTGGTTGGGGATCCTTATGCCTGAATTACTGCATCAATGCAGCATGACACGGAAATGATCAGACTGTGGTTCTGCACCATCTACAACAACAGCAGAGGACTCCTCATAATCATAATTAGCTGTAAAAACCAGACTATGGGAACCTAATCTACAAATAAAACACAGAGGAGCCCCACTGAGCAACCATCCGGTCATTTTTCTCTGTTCCCATGTGAAATATTTCTGATGTTTTCTTTGGTTCAGTTTGGCTCAGTGCAACAAATGTGGAACAGAAACCATGTGGTGAATCTCCACTAAACTCTTGAACTGTCTTTGCATTACAATCCTCTAAAGGATGGGATTATCTATGCAGGGAATTAACTCTTTTCCTTCCACTTAACTTTTTAAGTGAAATGCTAGAATCCAGCTTCTTTAGTAATGATATTTTATGCCTTATCTTTCCTATGGAGTGTTTAATAAATATATATGTAAGTTCCATTGATCAAATTAACATTTTAATCATATTCTAATTGATTGAGGTTCACCTGTAAAAACCCAAACTTAAAACTGAACCAACTAAACAAAAGAGTCTAAAATACAGAAATCATCTTAACCACAGTAGTTTCTTTATATCTTAGAGGTCACTCAGATAAGTAATTTTTAAAGAATGTGACAGGATTCTTTTTGTGATACATAAATAAAACACTCGTATGGAACATATTTTTGAGATGTGGTTACACAGACAGACAAAAGCCACTGGAGCTGTGTCTATATATGTGGAGCAAAAGCATGAATTATTACTGTCATTGTGCCACAACCTTACTAAAGGAATGCCCAGACCACACACTGCTGAAGCATGAAAGCATAAAACCAAGATTGCTTTGGGTTCATGGGCTGCACACACTGACCTGGTTGTTGACACTTGGATACACATTCACAATCCTCTTTTTTTCCAAAAAGCTTTGAGAGTGAGGGTGGAAGAAAGGAGAATGCACTTACTGCTTGACAGATGATGGGGTATTTGATTCGATTGATGCCACCGGCAAACACGGCGAAGGTCAGCGCCGTATGGAAACAGAAGTTGAGAAGCATGTGCCATCCCTTCCTGCTGATGCGGATAGCGCTGGGAGGAAGAAAAAGACAACACAAAATATTACAGATGCAGCTAAACTCTATTTTATTCAGAAATTAGCCAATCAGTGGGTTTTTAAAACTGCTCAACAGGAAAACCCAGAATGCAGCTCACTAGGACTGAGGAGTTGGATCAGGTGTGTGGAGGAGAACAACTTCTCCATGTGGGATGCAGACTGACTCACATAGCTCCTTACCACAGCGTGCTCCTACATGTTTGTATGTTCGTCTTGTTTTAAATAGCTTTGAGTTTGAATAGATTTTCTCATTATGTAAGGAAAGCAGCAACAATCTGTTGATGTACCAATCCTACTACCTCAAGCTGTTGTCCCCCTTCCACCCCATCTGCACATGTTGCAAAGGTTTTTGCATGGAACAGAAAGAAATTGGCTCAAATTTCTACTCAATGGGATTTTAGTGTGTAGGCAGCATTTTAAGTCAGTTCATCAACTTAAAAGATGTGTAGAATTAGGTAGGACAGGATTTTTTTTAAGGTAATCTCATCTTCAAATTTGCAATTTTTATTGTATTATGATGTCATGTGTTATTTTTCCTAAACAGGATAGGATCATTTTAATACATAATATTTCAGGCACCAGTAAGTGTGCATATTTATCCTCCAGTATGACTTTATCACTAAGCCTGCAACATTCCCACACAACTTACTCAACAAAACTCACACCATCTAGTAACTATAGCTCTATGTGCAACAATCACTCTGCTGGGTTTCATAATTAACTAGAAAATTATATTTTTAAGATGGCTGGATAAAGTTAGATTTTCAAATCTTCCAAGAATAAAATTCCAGACTTTTCCATACTCCACTTTCCAAATTCCTTTACATGCACCTTCATACATAAAAAAGTAGTAGACACAAAGAGAAACAGATAATAGGACACAAGGAAGGAAGGGATACTTAAATCAAATTCCAGTCTATTTCATACTTTTCCAAACTTTATAGGAGTCTTTGATGCAAATGCACTCAACCCACATCATTGCTTTCCACCCAGTTGTTAGAAGAAATAGGTCAGACATTTTCAACATGTGTGCTGGGCTGTGTGAGTTAACGGACCATCTAATCTTTTCATTCCCATCCTCTGTTAGCTCATATTGGTTATTATTTTATTTCTTTTTGTTGTTGATTCAGTCACTGTCCCTGTTTGAAATTACATAACCCTGCTGTGGATATCTTCCCTCCCCAAAATGGAGGAGTAGAGCCCTGGCTGCACGTGAGCCCACTGTAGATGAAGCAGCGACGGTTTGAGCCTGGAGGCGTGTCTGGAGCTGGGCTTCACTGATTTCTGCAAAGGGGAGAGAGAACTAGAGCTGCTGTTTTCTGGGCCGACGCTGAGTTCCAGGTCCATCCAGCACCAGGCCCATAAATCAGGGTGGCTGCTGGCCTCCCTGGAAGAGGTTTTCACAGGTTCTGCTGCGGGCTTTCATTGGGTCAAGTACATTAACCTGGCAACCCTCCATATCTCCATCTCTCAGAGGGTTGGTGGGGGATAAAACAGCCCCGGCTCAGCATCTACTCTCTCACCTCGAAACCAACTGCTTCGACAAATGCAAGGGGCAATAAAGCAACAGACTGTAATATAAGACGTTTTACATCGAGGAGGTTTAGCCAAGCCAAACGTGCCGCTGATGTCTCATAAACCAATGAGACATCAGCGGCAAAAGCTGTGATGGAAGTGGTTACAGTCTAATGCATATTTATTATGTCAGAAAAAGAGACAAAAGTGAGGATAAGATAAAGATCTGTGGCTGGAATTAACAAGACGATATGAAAGAAACTAATTCTGCTCTGTTTAACGAACTGTGTCCCATTCTGCTAGAGGAGAAACAATCAAAGAAAAAAAACTGAATATGAAGAAACACTGCAAGACATAAAGAGGTTGATATAATGGATGTCTGTTATGACAGAAACCTTGAATAGGCTAAAGGACTCCTGCTAAATTAGTTATTTAGTCTATAAATATCTTAAGCATTTTTGCACAAAGTTTATTAGAGTCATTACCACAGCGGGAAATCTTCCTGAAGTGGGAATACAAATACTTTCATAATCAAAATAAAAATCTGGAAAAGATGCATTTTTATTCATACTCTTTTACTCCCAAATAAAATCTAGAGCAAGTAAAAACTTAAGTCACATCATTGTTAAATAAAATCAAATTGTGCATAATTTTTCTGATGGGTAATCACAGCATCAGTATGTTTATGAACAGTAGTGAACAAACGGTATCATAAAGATAAAGGAACACAGCAGACAGGACAGGGAGAGAGGAGACGAACACAACTGTTTGTCATAAACTTGATAAATTGGGCTTTTATGGAAGAGTGGCAAGATTGTTAAAGGAAGTCATAAGAAGTTCTTTATGTTCCTTTCCACAAACCAAGTCTTGCCGAGAAAACTGTGAAAGGTGATTGCTTTTAATGAAGCCAAAATACAACTTCTGAAGTATATGCAAAAAATGAAAAACCCTATCTGTCATGAAACACAGTGATGGCTGCATCATGATGTGAGTATCATTTTTGTTAGTAACACAGGAAAGCAGGTCAGACTTGTTGTGAAGAAACTAAAAACATGGCAATCCTGAAGAAAACTTGTTAGACGCTGCAGAAGGCTTCAGGCTGGTGAGGATGTTCACCTTCCAATAGGAAATCAATCCTGAACTTACAGTCAGAGCTACAACTGGATGGGTCAGGTCAAAGCAGGTTAGCTAAGGGCAAGTTTAAATCGACCTGAGAAACTATGGCAATGTTTGGAATATAATTTCCAGAGATGCTCTTCAACGGATCTGACTGAGCTTGAGCTATTTTGCAAATAGAAACAAAACAAACTAGTCAGAACAGTCCTACAGACATTTCCCAAAAACTGTAACAGCACTGAAAGATGGCTATCCAAAGCACTGACTGAAAACAAGAACATCATTTTCCTTCCACTTTATAATCATGTTCTACTTTAAGTCTATAAACCCCTAGTGCAATATATTGAGGTTTCTGGTATAAAGTGACAAACTGTGAAAAAGCTCAAGGTTATGACTACTTTTGCAAAGTACTGTTGATAATTCAAATAATAGAAAAGCCAAAAAATAGCACACGGTGATACGTACGGTCAAAGAGATTCCCATAATTGCATTTGACTGCTGTTGCTAAGCAAAACCTGTGGTGATAACTTCAAAATAATTTGCAGGCACCAGCAACTTAGAAGCTGCAGAAGTTGACACAATTACTGTAAGAAGATTAGCACAGTTTAAACTGAGGTCTGATTTCACTGTGAATGTGTGCTGCTACCTAAGGCTGGACAAAACGCTAAATGAATTAAATTCTTTTTAAATGTTGTTTATGCTGCTTTTTTAACAAAGTTAAAACCCCTAAGGCAGAAAAAAATCACAAGTAATGAAGGTTCTTTCCTTAGAGACACCTACATCAGTGAACTTTGCCAGGAGGCAGCTGCAGCCGAATGAAGTAATAAAAGATACAAAAAGTGAAAACGATGTGGTTTTAAAGCGTCTGACAGAGAACAGACTGTAAAAACACATAGGCGAAGCTTCTTCTGTCAATCTATTTGACATTCAGAGACAGTGACAGAAAGAAAACGCAAAACTACTTTTAGAGTTTCAAATAAGAGAAAAAGTGTGTTAGGTCTTTATTCTTATCAGTTTTCTTATCAGATTTATTGTGGCGGTCCAGCAGGGGCCAGGATGACTCACTCCTCCCTTTTCTCTGAAACATCAACAATTATTTTGAGCACTAAGTTTCTTCAGACATTTTTTTACTTCATGGTTAATGTTTGTTTATTTCTTTATCTCATCAATAAAATACATAAGTGCAAATCCTGATAAATCTTGATTCTATTGGAATCTCCTTGAAATCAAAGCATTCAGTTTAAGCTGAAATGTCATATGTTTATCATCTGAACATTATTCTCCTCTGTGAAGTAGGAAATTACATAGATCCTAATGATTAAGACAAATAATTTAACCTTAACATTAGTTACAACACATGTCTACAGTGGACTCCCACTTAATCATAGTTCAGTTTGCACAAATTCATTTTCTGTTGAAGTAACTCCAAAGTTTAGCTTCTATGGCTGGACCATTTCATTGTGTGTATTAATGCGTACTATGGTATATTTTGTGCTTGAACTATTAAAATAAGCAGATGAATGCATTGTAAGAATAAGTCTCAAGTTTTTGTGGATTTCAGCTACTTGTGGGCGGCTATGGTCCCTAACCTCTGCAAACACTAGAGGTTCACATCTAATTCAGCATAGTTTGATTTGTAACGTCTCTAAATATGCTGGTATGTAAACTGTGAAGAATTGGAAAATTTCTCTGACTGCTGCAGTCTGATTTAAGTATTTGTTAATTTGTCCTGACTGTGAACACTTTTGATGTAAATTGTGTCAGTTGCTTTCAAAGGATTTTGGGTTTAAGGAAATTATACCAACTGCTGTGAATTTCCCTTTGCTCAAACATCTTACGTTTACCAATAATCACAAATTCTGTCCTGAAATATCTTGTTGTTGGAAAAGGAAGCCAACACACATCACATTGTGGGTAAATATATTTCTACATGAGCTCCCACTCCACGCTGTGTCTATCACTGAACTGTCTTGCATTCTGCCCATTTAACACCCAGTCCCAGCGCTTCACGGCCTGGATCCTGTCAGTCTGCTGGAGTGATACTGAAGTGTTACTAAACAGAGATGTGTTTTAGTGTTAGGGAGAGCCTAGTGGGAGGTGTGGAGGAGGTGGAAGAGTTCGTTAATGTGAGCTACATTGAAGGAAAATCCCCTCTAACTCTGTGTGTGCAAAACATAAAATCTGCCACCACATCTTAAAATATGGACTTGTTTTTTGTTTTTTTTTTGCTTCTAGCCTAAACAGTAACTGATTTTATTTTATTTTTTTGCCAAAAATACTTCAAGATGCTTGTGGTTTGAGCAGTTCTCAAGATATGGGTTACTGATGTAAGCATAATACCCGTAGCCTAAAACCTGGAAACTTGTTGATGAAACTAGTCGTGCAGTTTTTCCACCTTGTTCAAAAATCAGATGTTTAGCAGATATCTTTAGATGTAACACCAAAGGGTCACACTAATATCTCATTGGATTTCCAGTACCCAAAATAATACATTTAGTGTCAAGTAAAATGTTAATTGAATCCATCCATCCATCCATTTTCTTAACACCCTTGTCCCTAACGGGGATGGGAGGTGCTGGTGCCTCTCCAGCTACGTTCCGGGCGAGAGGCGGGGTCACCCTGGACAGGTCGCCAGTCATGCACACACACACTCACATCTAGGGACAATTTGGAGATACCAATTTACCTAACAGTCATGTTTTTAGACTGTGGGAGGAAGCCGGAGTACCTGGAGAGAACCCACACATGCACAGGAAGAACCTGCAAGCTCCGCGCAGAAAGACCCGGGGCTGGGAATCGAACCCAGGACCTTCTTGCTGCAAGGCAACAGTGCTACCAACTGCGCCACTGTGCAGCCTGTTAACTGAATATGAGCAGTAATATAGTTACAGCTGATGTTTCTTTAATGTTTTTATTTCTTCTGCTAACAAATTTGTTAGCAGAAGGATATATCTCAACGGCAAAAAAAAATTCAACATCTTATCTTTTTAATTCACAAACAATACATATAAACCACAGCAATTAGCAAAGTGACTTATTGCTGCGCTTAAACAATATTCTAGTCGAGCAAACTTCTACTTTATAAACTTAAAAAAGGCTGAAGGTACACTAAATCCCAAGAAATGCCCGCTTCTCTGTTCTCACCTCGTTCAGATATGAAGCAACAAAGGTGGCCTCTATACCTCCTAACAAATCCGTTGAAGGCACGTGTTTGTCTTATGATGGACTAAAACACATGCTTTACCACAACGCTAATGTGTACATGTTTTATATCCTCTTAGACAGATTGTAGGGCTTAACAGCAGCCTAAAGCATCTGACTCACACCCCAGTGAGCCCAGGATCTGAGGCAGAGGAGTCACAAACCACCATGAGGGTGGGAAAAAGGTGGGAAATTAGGAGATTATGTAACTGTCTGCCCAAACACTGAGGTGGAGTTAATGACTATGAATTTAAATTTCAGCATGCCAGGCTGACGAGGATTAAAGCTTGAATGTAGCAGGCATGTTATCCAGTTTATGAGATTTCCTCTTACCTGTGGTGCACTATGTACGTGATGATGGAGGCGAAGAGGCAGAGCAACATGACCGCCGTGCAGGCATACACGACCGGGTGCAAAAACTCCCCAGGGTAGGGGGGGAAAGAAAGCACCTTCTTCAAATCCTGAAGTACAGAAAAACAAACAAGAAATACATTGTCACTATCAGTGCCATGAAAAACCATCAGTCAGTAAAAACTTGGTGTGAAAAATGAAAGAACTTTGGAAAATCAGCCCCCACCAAAAACAATACATAATGACACATAATGAGCTCCTAGGATACATATTCACAGCATAGTGCTCTGATGAGATACGTGAACAAAACACAATAAATGTCGAGGAAATGTCTCTGAGTTAGAATGCTGTCCAAATCCCTACAAAGGAGAAACAACCGTGTCGAGCGAATAGTCTTCCCTCTGCATTTACATTCAACATTTCAGGCATTAAGCTGACAATGTTTGGCAGAGTGACTGAATGCAAAAATATTATAAGCTTCCTGGGCTGCCAGCAGAAAAATTCTGGACCAAAAATAGATTAAAGAAAGCAAATAGGGAGAGAAAATATAATACAATGATTGTGAAATAAATGTCGCAAAAATGTCGTTCAGTTGTGGCACAAACTGTGACCGTTACAGCTTAAACCTCTAAGGATGCAAAGTTCTTTGTAAAAGTTCCTGACAGCTTTAGATCTACACACGAACAAAATGGGGCCTTTGAAAACAATCCACAATCACACCCTGTATGCAGTCAACGCACTGTCTGGCAGAGACCGAGGCAAAATGAAGAGTGATGTTGTGATTTTTGGCTCCATCATGTTGAAGTTGCTAAATAAAGTGCACCTTATCTCCATAAGCCCCGCCAGCTCGGTGTGACTTTGTGTCTCAGAGAGTGATCCACATACGAGCTGTCTGGCTCTATCATTGTCTCAGAAACGAGCCCAGTGGGAGATTCCCTCACCGTGTTTATCCAAAAGGCCGATGAGCCTGTCTGGACCTGTGAGGGGTTGTGACCTGACTCAGAGCTTTTACCAGCACTGTTCTAAAGTAGACTGCTGATTGTTGGGATTATAAATCCATCCTGAATCCTAATCCATTCAGCAGATCTTTTAAGTCTTACATTTTAAAAGAATATATCCTGTAAAAAATAGTTTAGTCCCAAAACGACATATTGTAACGTTTTGCTACATATATATAGAAATTCACTTATGGTTTTAAGTTTCCAATCCATTCAGGATGCAAAACCTGATGCATTCAGACCAACCATTTTTTTCAGAGTAAAATGATTACATAACAAAGCAATTTCAAATACATTTAAAAATAAGAATTGTTTCCTGACACAAATCTAGTTGTTAAGCTTTAAAAACCTTTAGTAGGGCTAACGTCAGGGTTTTGGGAAGGCATTTCTGGAAGCTTAATCTTATCTCACTCTTCCTAAAACACCTCATATGTTCTTCAGACGATTGTGTTGTTCCACTTGAGTCTAAGTTTCAACCGTCTGACCAAAACTGCACATAACAAATGGTTGAAAAAAATATATAAAACCTGCCATGAAATGAAAACGATTGGAACATCAGTCACTTTCTACAGTGAAGCCAGTTTTACATCACTGTGGACGGAGGAGGTACTGACCAGAAACCAGAAACCCTGCCCTAAAACAGAGCCATCCAAATCTAACTGAAATATGCAGCAGCACATGTAGACAAGACAGAAAATTCTATGGCCATATCAGACAGAAATTCAGCTTTTTGGCCACAATGTAAAAAAAAAAAAAAAAAAAATGCTTTAGGAATCAAGGCAAGGCTTTTAAATCTGATGTTGTACCAAATGGCAGGCATGGTGGTGGCAGCATTATGCTGCAGAGTTACTACCCTGGAATCACAACTAAAAATATCAGAATAATTTAAATTTACTGTAATCAGAATAACTAAAAATTTTGTTCACAATAAAAGGTTTTTCACAATAAGGATAAACCAAATGATAAATGTATACCGCTATTACTAAGGACAGTTTTTCCACGTTATGCATGTATGTGAGCGTGAATGTATAACCAAAGTAAAATAAATCATTCATCATTATGACATAAACTGCTGATCTGAACTGTATTCAACCACTTTGGCCACATATACACTGTTTTGTCTTATAAAATAAAAATCACCAAATGTTTATTTTGTTAATCAGAAACAAAATAACAGATACAAGGCATAAATGAACAGGCATTTTACAGGTACTATGTGTAAATGCAACTCAGTGTCTGCAGTCAATATATAGCTGGTTATAGAATCACAAAGGTCACTGAAGGTTTTTCCAAGCAACATCTGATTACAAGGGTGATAATGATGGTGGAAAACATTGACTGTGAGTCACCATGAAGCAAATAAAACACAATGCAACAGGCTTCCTATCCTATGTCAGTGGATGCCATGGCAATGAGAGGACGGCATTCGCATGGTGCTCATGTTATAAAAGATCCACGAAGCTATTCATAGCATTAAAATGATTTGACAACCAATGTTTTCAAACAGAAACTGCAGGATTTATATTTGAAGTATTGGCATTATGGATTTCAAAAAATTAGCAAAAATACGTGCAGATCACAGTAAAAACACAACACTGACAAATGTTCTCAATGTCTGACATCCTGATATGCTGTAAGCCTCCAATATATTAAGTCTGACTGAACTGAACTGTATTACGCTTGGATTACATTTGACTGAATGCCACTGGATTTGAATAACCCAATTTGCTTTTTTCTGTAGAGCATCTGTAGAGCATCCTAAGAGGACTCTGGTTGTGAAATTTCTCTACATAAATAAACAGAAGCTATAAACTCCAACTTCAGCCAGGAATCAAATGAACAGTTACTGTGAGCAAACAGAAAGCGTACGGAAGCAAAGAAAGACCAGGAAGCAAATGGTCCTTTTGGGAAAACAACACAATACCACAAATGTATTCCAACTGTAAATGGCTTCAAATAGCTCAGTTGCTTCTGATTAGGGAAAGAAGACACAAGGCAAGAACTTCTGAGTTTCAGATTTACCAGATTTATATAATAGTATAAAAAAATTGAATATCCATTTCACTAAAGGGTGCTGAAAAACAGCTTTCATTAGAAATGAGTTGTTACATTGTTGAAAGCAAGCAGAGCTAAGACACTGTGAGAATATTAAACATGATGGTGAGTGACGGCAGCTCTGACAAAATGGCTTCAGGTGAGATGGAAGAAGGCAAATGGTTTCAAGGGACGTGAAGTGATAATCACTGAGCTTAGAATGCTAATTCTGGATGTCAGTCTGTCAGCTAGTGAGTCTTTAACCACAGCTCAACCAAATAAATAAAAGTCAGCAGTATGTGTGGGCTGAGACGCTTTTTCTAAAAAAAATGCATAACAGCTAAACGTAGCAAATATAGTGTTCTGCAAAAGCGTTTGACTCGCTTTGCTTTTTTTTTGTCTTTCTTAAATCTCTTAGATTTTTACAAATTTTAATATCAGACACAATAAATAAGATATGGGATGCTTTTGATAAAAAACAAAACAAAAAAAACAGTATGCAAAATAGTCAAGGTAAGTGTAACTCAAAACAGACAATAGCAGAAAAATAAATCTCACAATATGATGTGTTGTTGATTTCCCCAACAGTAGTCGTGGATAGGGAAGCCTTCACTTCCTAACCACTTGTTGCAATGCACAAAGTACTTCCAGACATTTTATATGTCTGGAAATACATAACAACAAAAACAAAACAGTGGCGTCATAGAAAAGCAAGGTACCCGGTCATGACACAGCAGGACTTCATGAACTCTTCAACACTAATCTCAGTATTTTTGACCAGGTCTGTCTGGCATAAAACAAAGGCTGAAAATATGGGAAAGCTTATCATGCTCAAAGTTAAGGAGGTGCGCCTGCATGAGGTCGTTAACCTTCAATTCAGTAAAGTGCGTAAAGGACATGGGCAGTACTATTTTGTAGAAATGATCGCCTATCTGTCCAGGGGTCACCAGTCCAACAAAGAGCAAGAGAGACACACAGGATAATAGCTATGCACACACACTAACCACTGATACAACTGGGAAATTTAAGAGAGACCCATTATCCTAACAGTTATGTTTTTCCACTGTATGAGGAAGATGGAGTAACCTGAGAGAACCAATATATGCACAGGGAAAAAATACATCCAGAAAGGCCCCAGGCCGGGATTCAAATCCAGAACCTTCTTACTGCAAGGCACCGCTGCTAGCAACTGCACTACTGTCCAACCCCTACGAAATACCAGAATATTAAAAATAACAAATCACGTGGTTTCTGCTAAAAGCTGAAAATTCTTTGTCTTTAACATCTTCATCAGGATAAGGACCAAAAACAGAAATCAACAGAAATTTTGTGTGCCAAACTCAACTACACTGTTTGTGTGTTTATTTGTGTATTTAAGGATCCCATTAGTCTCTACCACAGTAGAGATTATTTTCTCTGAGTTTCACACCCCAAACATTACAATTAAAACATCCCATCAACAGACAGTGTAAGGAGGAATGGTCAGCTCCCTCTGCCTGCTACAACCACATGGTTTATTTTAATTAAATGGAGTTATCCAAATTAAAAGTCAAAGTTTTATGCATTCTTCAATGTCAAATTATGTAACTGGAATACAGCAGGAATGTATTTGAAGTATTTTCACAGGATTTTACCATTTTCTAACAAAAAAAAAAAAGAATAATGTCACCACGCAGCTGAACTTTTTAAAGACGAGCGCAGAGGAACCTGTGTTGATATCTGGATTAGAGCTGCAGGAGAAACTCACTATCTGTGGTGTTTTCTACATAAATTCATAAAACAATATTTTTCAGAAAGTTAAAGTACTCAAGAGTTTTTCACTGCTGATTAGATTCAGTGGAAGCAGAGCTGAAAATCTCTTAATTACTTTATAATCACTAACAAATTTCCTTGCAGCTATTTTTTATCTTTATTTGAGTTTAATCAAATCTAATAATTTATGATCTGATATAAAACAGTGTTTTTGGTTATTGGCCACACATGGGTGAAACACTTAATTTGGCATTAAGAAACAAGAGCTAGTCGTTAATGAAAAGGTTTGTAAATTCAGCTCCTAAATAACCCTGAATATTAGAATAGCAGGTCTATAAAACTGAAGTGATATTTTCCAATTAGAAAAACACTGAGATTTTACTATAATTTAGCCAATATACTTAGAATAACAGAGAGGTGAAGACTGTCTAACTGCAGCCTGGACCATAGCTCTAATTTTAATGCTCTGCATAGAGTAAAACAGTGATAGGCAATTTAAAATGACCTTAGAGCTGAATAGGATGGAGGAGAACTGGAAGAAAGGAAGATGGATAAAAAGAGTTGGCGACTGTCAGCAGATGGACCCTTTCAGAGCTAAACGTTAAGAAGGAGAACAGGCTGATCTGTTATACATGTGGCTCTCAGAAACAGTGTTTGTGATCTTGCTGTGACATTTGGCAAATAGCCAAAGGCCCCAGAAGAAAGGGCCAAGAAGGATGACCGCACAATGTGATACCCATACAGAATACAGACTGGAAAAGCAGGGGCTTTCTTTTACACATACGCTAAAAAGTTCTTAAATTCTTGAAAAGTCGTATGTAAGGATAAAAGTCTCAAAAGCGCATATATTCAAGCTGCTGTTAAACTTTCCAGAAAATCAGAGGCAGACAGCGTACACAGGTAGATAAATCCCTCGACTTAATATACTATTCTCTGTATGTTGCTTTGAACAAGCTTCTCGGTTCTGTCAGCACCAACACAACTCATACTTGACGGGCTTTAAAGAAAATGCATTGATTTTCACATTGTCCTCCTGGCATAGAATCCTGCATCTTCTGCACTGATTCACAGATTCACCCATACCCCCACCTCCAGCACCAACCTTCATGTTTCTGTGTGAGAAGGCAGAATATCACCTATTGCATAAATAAATAAAAACAAATAAAATAAAATAAATAATAATAATAATAAAAAAAAAACGTTTTGAATGAAAAAAACATATATTTATCATGCAACTTTGCTAGTTGTTACTGGTTACCAATATTATTTTCATTCCAAAGTAATGAATATATACATTCACACAGTGTCCTGCAAAAACATTAATATCCTTTGAAATTTATTACAACATTTTCTAGAGCCCCTGTATAATTCCAGCTGCTCTATTAAGGACTCTGAGGGTTTTTTTTTTGAGCACATTAGTGAACAAACAGCTTTAGAAATTAAAAACTATATCCCACGCTTTAATCATTGCAAGCAGCAGTACTCAATGTATCATCGAGACAGAGTATTGATCAGCTTGAAAACCAACAAAACACGGCCGTCCACCTAAACTAAGAGTCCACAACCGAGGCAATCGAAACATTTCTTCATGAAAGCAATGTAAAATGTATTTAGTCTGTGAAAATCTGAAGAAATATTCTGTGGTGCTAATCTGATTTTGTTGTAAAATTCCAAGCATATCATTCCATGAAATCACACACAAACAGTCTAAGACTACAAAATGTGTTTACTTCAAAAATATTGATGGGTTCTTTATTATTTTTAACCTTAGTTATTAAAGGAATCTAAGGAACGACTTGTGACAGAACCTGCAGTTTCCTTCACCCACTCCTTCACACCTGAATGTCTGAAACTGAAGGACTGGGCAAAAGATTGTGACAGAAACTGGAAGGACACACCTGGTAACTCTGGAGGGATTGTAGATATCAACAGCTCAGGTGGGATAATCTATTGTGACGAACATTTAACAAACTGCTCCACATGCACAGCCTTTATGGAGCCATCCTGCTTAAGGTTTGCTGTAGGAGACAGAGCCAATACTCAGAAAGAAGAGCTCTGGTCAGCAGAGACCAAGATTAAAGTGTTGGTCTGTCACAACAAGATATACTGAGGTTTGTGGCTGTAAGACGAGAAAATGTCAAACATTTCAAGGGATGGGGCTACCTTTGGAGGTATCTGTACACCCAGACTTAAATTTACAGATACATATATATATATATATATTTTTTTTTCAATTATCCATAGATATGTCTGTGCCGTGCAGCTGATCCAGATTACGAAGCTGCAGCTCCCTTGTTGACTTGGCTGTCGTGATGATCGATAGGCTATTGGTGTTAGCTTGCAGTATGCTCCGATCATCTCTTCCCTGTTGTATTTTTTTACAGCCAAAGCCAATAGCAGCATGTCAGCTGAAGAAAGCGGCATAAACCACTTTCACATGAAGCTCCTCCACTCAGGTTATTATCATTACTCCCATCATATTACATCACAGCACTGTAAACACTTTATTACTGCGTCTGACTGACAGGTTAATGTGGCTGAACCCTTTGACACTACAATTCATTACAGCCAAGCGACTGTATTAGCACACAGGTCAGTTTGGCTTAGACTTATCCTGGATTGGAGCTGGCATGTTATATCTAAACATGCCTCAACTGTCCGCAAGCCTCAGTGACTAAACACAGCACTGATCCCTTGTTTGTGCTGGAGATACAACTTTAATCTAGTATTCTCCGTCTCCATGCCAAAATCAGATTACCAGAGTCAATTAAACTTGATCCATAATCTCCTGCAGGCACAGTTGGTGCAATTTTATCAAGCCCACAAAATCCAAAGGGACAAGCACACTGCTGATCAGTGAGCACTTAAAGGCTGAATGTCTTGGATTTACATGGTGATTGGTGGAGATGATGAATTGCACATCTTGTAAAACCCTCAAGTAAGTGCCTCCCAGATGTTAAAAGGATTTTGTTTTGCAACTGCTGTCGTTTAAATTCCAGAACCATCAGCTAGAGAACATTCCACCTTTCCTGTTGTAATCACACTGGTGCATGCAAGAGTGCACAAACTGTAAGGGAAGAAAATAAAAGAGGAAGAGTGAGAGAAAACAAAATTAAAATCCTCCAGTGAACAGCCCGTGGCTTGCCGGCTCCAAGTTTCTATCAAGCAACGTATTTTATCATCCTTGAGTGGCCGCGCCAACTCTGGAACAGAACCGGCGCGAGCTTGCAAATCAAACCCACTCGGGCTTGCCTATACATATTGGCAAACACAGAGACAAGATGGTAGCAGCACAAAAAAAAACAAACAAAAAAAAAAAAAAACAGTCTGAAAGCGACGACAGTCAGAAAAACGGTCACGCACCATTACTGCAGGTCATCAGCCGTACCTGGTGGCTGTCACTCAGCTCACAGTCACGACCAGCAGCCACGTTTGCTATCAGCGCCTCACCGATGGAGGTAAACACAGATGACTGCGAAGGAAGTAATCAGATCACCTGGAATCAAGCACGCATCAATCAAATCCATAAGCACTATGAGATGATGAGGAAGTCGAGCCTGGGAATAAAGGATGAACCCCTTTCAGATGAGCAGTGTAATTTGATTCATAGACACATCGGTCTTGCTGTATTTATCTCTTCATACATCAGAGGGACATTGTTTCATTAGAGTTAATTTCTCCAGAGCCGCAGATTAGAAGTGTTGCATTTGACATTAGGCTTAATTTCAATAAAAAGGAACTGCAGCTGCTGCGCCATGCAGATAGAGTGCAATAAAAAAGTATTTGTTCCCTTACAAATTTATTCTATCTTTGTCCTTTTGTCACGCCTAAGTATTCCCATTCAAACACAATTTATTGTCAAGCAATGATGACCTGAATAAACAGAAATGGTTGCTTTTCAAACAATGTTTTTTTTTTTAAATGGAAAATAAAATCAATATTCCTTTCACATTATATTTAATAACTGGTTGTACCAGCCATGGCGACACCAACTGCTAGCGAGCATCTGTGATAACTGGCATCGAGTCTTTTAGATCACTGTGGAAAGATTTTGGCAGAACAGCTTCAGTTCAGTCACATTGGAAGGTTTCAGGGATATTTTAGCCAGATTAAGATCCTCTCACAGGCCATGTCTCAAGCCTGTGGCAATAAGCAATTAATTAATTGCATGATAAATTAAAATAAGCTCAATCATTTTCATTGTGATGATTAATTCTTTTTTATTTATTGTTTTTGGGGTGTGTTTTATTTTGGATATTTAAAATGTCTTCCAGTTCCAGTGTGGACTGTTCTGTACAGAACTAAAGCTTATTAGTCATTGAGAGGGAGAACTTGATTATTAGGCCATTATTAATATGTTACTTCAAAATGGCCTCAAAACAACATTATTTACCACAATGTGACAATTTAAGAACCAGAAAAAATTGTTATTGTGACAGACCTAGGTATAAGTCCAGACTTTGGTTAGCCAGTCCAAAAGCTGCGTTAGTTATTGGAGATAAAGATTTCCTCAAACTGCATGAGAGGGTTTCAAACTCTGATTGTCATTGAGATTAAAATTAGTCTAAGGATCTAAAATATTCTACTTGGACAAAAAAAAGCAAAAGCATTAAAATAGAGCAAGTTCTTTAACACAGCACTGCATTTAATGAACCAACTAATAAATGAATGACTTGCTCAACCTTGCAAACAAGTACAAATTTATAATTCATGTGCGCAAACCCCCCTGATCTTCTTCCCATTTAACAAGCAGAAAAATGTCTACAAGAAGAAGAAGAAACCGATATTAACACAAATAAAAACAGGGTTATGCTGCTGTCTACATCTACGTTTAACGCTCTGTACTTTTTATTTGTGCAAAAAGATTATTTAACTAGGACATCTAATTTCACCCATGTTCAAAACGTTGGATGCTTAGAACAACCCAAACTAATCACACACTAACTAACTGCTTCATATTTTCACAGGGATCTCTATTCTGTTTTATCATTTTACCCCCAATAACTAGGTTGTGTTCTTAACATTTTTAAATAATTGGCATTGTAAACAAAATAAAACCAAAAAACTCCTCTCTAGTAGTTCCAAAATGTTTTCTTCTGAAATAGAGAATTATTTATTTATAACAGACTTTTTTATATTTTTCATTTATAGCAACTGTTCTAGCAAAACTTGTGTTAGGTCAAGAAAAAAAAAAACAACAATATTAATGACATTAAAGCATTAGAAGCTAAACCTTAAGATTTATTTGTATTTATAACCATTGCAGAAAGTGCTAAAAACAAATTCTGATTCACCTATGAGCAAACATTTTTTTGTTATTTTTAGTTTTAATATTGAATTGCCACTCAATGATTATACATGGATACTCACTGGCCACTTTAATAGGTACATCTTTACAACTGCTCACTAGCAAAAGCTCAGACAATCACATTGCAGCAACTTGATAGATTTCTGCAGTCAGACGGTTGAACAGTTCCACCATCACCACTTCACTCCGAGTCTCAGACTCTGAACCTTTATTTTAGTTTGTATATTGTTGTATTTTATTTTATTGCTTATTTTTATACGTGATATCAAGACCTGAGAACCAGAATTTCATCTATGATGTAATGACTCACATGCCAAATAAAAATCGTAATATAGCTGTTAGTTTCTGTACTTGAAGAATCCCAAAATTTGCCACTTTGGAACCAATATAGGACAAGCCATAAAAAAAACCCAACAACCTTGGTTTAATGTGGAGGTCACTGAAGCAGCAATTCTACTCTACCATGTAATGAAAAAAAAAAATCTTCTAGCGTCTCAACCTAAGAATATAAATCAATAAAAATAAAAGAGAAGATTGCTTTAAAACATGGCACCAGAGAGCAGATGGAGACCAACCCTCTCTTTCATGGCCTTCCTGCATGTGTGTGTGAGTAAGAGAGGGTCAGGTAGGTGTTGTCTGAGAGGGTGACTCATCTCCTCCAGTTGCTACACACACTACGGAAGACTAAATAGATGCTGCTGGCTTTGCTCACATGTATGTACCAGCACATGCGCTGGCAGCCAGGCGCTCAAATGAAAGAACAGGGCAAACGGTAGCACACGCGAACAGCAGAAGCGCCGCGGCCCCTTTAACACATCCCGCTCACGCTCTGCTTTCAAGCTCCCCGACACGGCACACAGAGAGGGAGCATACATTACTCTGGCCCGCAGCTCCTTCCCTCTTCTCACCAGCTAAATACCGTAAATGAAAACCTGACATTTTTATTTCAACAGTTCATGAGAATAGGGCCGTGTTCCGCAAGCTTTGCTCCGCTAACGCTTGAAGACGCCGTAGCAGAGAGCAGGCTCTCTAAAGCCAGCCTCTGCAAGCAACACAATGCTCTGCTCACTGGCTGTTCAGGTCTCAGCTGGTAAATAAGCTTAGGCTTGTGCGTGTGATTCTTTGCTGTGCACCTAGTGGATTTAAAAAGGTCTCTTGCTCACACACATCTGTTGCTGTCCACCATTTTCATGAGCTCTCTCTGTATGACCACTGCAAAACATCCAGCAGTGTCCTTTTAAACTGGCTAAATACATAAAAAAGACATGTAATGCTGGGTCCTTGATGACTCCATCACCATAGAAACTACACAATTATGAGATATTTTGTTGTAAAAAGAAAAAAAAAAAGAAAGAAAGAGTGTAGCTATGTGGTCCTGACATCATTTTAAACAAAATATAAAAATACAGTGCTTTGCAATAGTATTCATACCTCTGGCACATTTTGTTGAAATTCAATTCAATTCAGAAATACTTTATTGATCCCAAAATTACTACCACAAACAGTGATGCTTGCTTCTAAAGTGGAAGGCACAATAATTTATGCTTTTTTTACAGAAAGTTATGTAAAGTGTGATATTTTAATTTCACAGCCCTTCCTCTGCTGCCATTACAGGAAGTTTCTGGGGGAATGTTCCTGACAGCTTTACCCAATCAGAGACCGACATTCTTGCCAAGTCATCTTCTGAAAAACAGCTCTGTCAGAATGGATAGAGAGAATTTGCTAATTAATGTTCAAGTCTTGACACATTATGAATCAGATCTACTAAACTTTGCTGTTTAGTGTAAAATGCAAATGTCATTCTAACAGGAGATATGCTTTTATCTAAGCCACGTCATTGTAACTGGCTATATGTTTGGAGTTGTTCTACTGAATGGTGAACCCGGCCCCAGTCTCAGGACTTCATCTGTTTTCTGTCCTCTATCTGCCTCCAATCACCTTTCAATAAACTCGGACCAACATTCTGCCTCTCTGATTATTTTTCTCCTTGCTAGGCTTGCCAACTTCGGTGGACGGCCATGTTGTGGTAGGTTTGAGGTGCGACGTACTATTTACATTTTTGAACGATATCAGTCCTCTTTAGCTACTGTTTTATAACCAAATCATGCATTAAACTTCTGCAAAACTTTATCCCAGGCCTTTCTACTTTGTTCCTCTGTTTTCATGATGACAAAACCTCCAAAAACCCCTTCAGAAAACAGCTGGACTTATATTCAGATTAAATTACACACAGTCTATTAAGGTGACTTAACTGGTTGCTTTTGATTTCATTACATATGCAAATGCATTCCATAAATTCAGATTTTTACTTTAAAAATATGTTATTTTATTTTCTTAACGGCTTTGAGCTATTTTGTACTGATCTAGCAGAGAAAAGTCAGATTGTGGTTGTGATTAGTAAAAGGTTGAATGGGGTATAAAAGTAAAAAAAAAAAAAAAAACTGCCTTGTGATTGTGCTTCTGTAAGCTAAGCTCTGAACACCAGAGTATTGAAGAAAACTCTGGACTGCAAGCAGACAGTGATAGAATAAGCTAATGCATGAAAAATAAGCTGTCTGAGGTATCCAACAGGATTGGAACAAGAACAACAATGAAAAACAGTGATGGGGAGATAAGGAGATGAAAAATGATGGTATTATATGGCCAAATACCACTGAGACAGACAGAGAAAGAAGGACAAATAGGGAAATTATTACCCCTTTATCTGGGATGGTACTGTATGTCTGGCTCAATCCCTCCCTCCGTCTTTTTTCCATTGCCTGCATCTCTATACCGCAATGCAATTTTCCTCCATTTCTGATTACAGATTGCTTGTGGTGATCTCAGCCCGGTTCTATCTTGCCATTCGTCAGCGGTGCCATCAGTGCCACTCAGATCTAAGTGAATGCTCAATCTCTGCTGCAGCCAATTTACATGTTTGCATCTCGTTAAGCTTATTTGTAAAGGCAAACATGGACTGTCAGGACAGTGAGTGAAGAGAAAATTTCTGCGTCCAGATTAGCTTTCACCTTTGGTACCGGAGCTCATTCCTCAGCCGCTGGAAATGGGATTTTTAGGAGGCGATTTTTTTTTTTTTTGGGGGGTGTCGGGGCTTTGAGGTTGAAGCACAGCTCCACAAAGAAGCATCGGTGGCTGAGGAATTGACTTCTTTCACACAAATCCTCATCTACTCTGACACTCTCCGAACACACTGCACATAAACCCAGTGGGAAATTGCCTCCTTTTGGAAAGAATCTCTATTGTCATCTGTCAAGCAAACCTTACTGTACACTGCTGCACCTCAGAAACACTAAACCTCTTTTCAAATTAGATTGTCACAAATCCTAATCATCCCCCAACATCACCCAGCTGGGATTCTGGACTTGAAGCAATTTAATGAGCTCATATTGCAGAAGTCACTGATTGAAGTAATTTAACTCTTTTCTTTCATCACGTCATGTTAAAAGTTTAAACAGACTTATTCTATTAGATTGTGATCATATAGCTGATTTTCCTTTCTTCTGTTTCAAACGCTGACATCATAAGACAAGCTGTACCTGCATCATAGGACTTTTTTCACTTTCCATTAACAAAGAACATGCAAATTATACACAATCCCCACTTTAAGCAGCATTCAAACTTTACATACTGAAATTTGCTTTGAACATCTCTGCAAACATGCAAAAGATTTAATATCTTTAAAATTAGACTACTGATAAATATTTTTGTTTTATCAATAAGATATCTTACCTATGTGTGGTATGCTTGACTTACCCATAAAAATGTTTTGTAACTGTAGAAGTATAGGTTTGTTAATGCTGAGTGACATCTGAAGGCACATACAAGTGATGGGAACGATTAATCCCATCATTCAACAGATTGTGGATCCACTTTCAGCGGCAGTCACTCCTAGTTATTGCTCTCTGTCTGACGTTATCGGTCTCTCACGCTGTGGAGGAACTTTGGTCTGGTGTTCTTCATTATACTGCTTCAGTTCATCAAGGTTTCTGCGTTGCACAGCCAGGTTTTCTATAAACATCTCTACTTTGAGCTCATCTCAGAAGTAGAGAAGATGAACATCTTTTAGCTGCTCAGCTTCGACACAGTAAATGTAATTTAAGCAGCCATATCCTTTAAAAAAGTGTCTCTCTTTTACCCCTTATGAAAATATATATTGGTACAATATGTTCTAACTGTCTTGTAATAAGTTCAGACATTTTAGTGTGCCAAATGAGGCCTGTAAGGTCCGGGTATTGCAACACTTTAACTTTGATTAGATTGGATATTTATTGCTCAAAGAAGTCAACTTTTAAATATTAACTCCTACTGTAGAATACCTGGTTTTTGTGAGCCATCGCCCTTCCTAGTTGTAAAAATTGCAAATCCAGAGTGAGTTCAATGCTCATATCTTTCATTTTCGGCATTGTGCTAACCCACATGTTCTGGACAAGAAAATCCTATCAACAAGCATTCATAGTTTTATGCCATATCTGTATAGATTTTTACCACTTTGTCTTTTGCTTTTAAAATTCACAAGTCTCATATTTTAATTCTTAATTCCTGCTGTCATTGTCTTACTAGAAGTACTAAGAGCAGATGGAGAGAAATTACTGCCCTGTAATCAAAAGGTCTTACATCTAGCAGCAGAAGTATTTAGAGCAACGTTACAGTCTCCTACTTACACTTAGAAGATGAATGAGTTTTCATAGAACAATAAGGACATAGATAAAATGCCAGAAACCATGGCGATGATAACACAACTGCCTCCAAAAGTTTGATTTTACAAGCTGTCAACAACATTGTTTCTCAATCCATGTTTTTGTTGTTGTTAATGTTTTAGAGGCAATGTGCTTTCACTAATCAGAGAGTGAAAGCTGAGAAACGAAGGAGTAGAGGCGGGCAGTTCTGGGAAAACTTAACAGCCAAACATCCAAGAAGCTGCAGGGTTAGATGTCTTTCCTAATAAGGAAGAAAAAAAAGCTTTAAGCACGCCTTTATAAACTGAACAAGTGTGCAAATGAACAAACAACGTCACAACTGGAAGCAAGTGACAGAAACTCAGAGAGAACAGTCGGGACAGAGAAACAGAGTCAAAAACTCTGTTCACACAAAATGTCCTAATTTCCAGCAGAAAGTCTCTGGAGCTCCGAGAGGGTCGCACTGTTTGCTTAAACACAGCTGCTGAGAAACAGGCTGGTGGGTGTTTGACTTAGGCAGTTTCAGATCAAGTTGCTGAATTATGGTGTGAATAGCTCACCGATATTTCTTCAGCGTTCAGCTTGGTTCCTAATTGTTCTGGATGCCAAAGCCATCCAAGGAGATGAATCATGTCTGTCAGATGGCCACTGTCACACATAAAAGGAAAAGCCGCGTGGCTTTTTATCTGAATCATTTGGGATTTAGACAGTGAACTGGATGAATCTGAGTCTACACAAACCTGCAATAAATAAGAAAATGGAAAATATTTGTATCTCATTTGTTTAGAAAAGAAAGTAAGAATTTGACTGCAACCGTTATCCTTCATACAGACCATCCATAACGCAAGAGTAACTTTACATTCCATGCAAGAAATTTGGTTGGGTGTATAAAAAAAAAAAACCACAGTTTGACTGCCGATTAATCAGTGACTGCACATAAACAACATCATAACCATGAGGCCCATTAACTTTCTTCACGGATTCACAAATGAACTCCCATTAAATGCAACAAACCCTGCTGCCAGTAGCAATATTATAATCTTTCATAGCTGAGGAGTATACATAATTTGAATAACAATAGGTTAAAGCAATGCAATTCCAGGCTAAAAGAGGGATATACACGGGATTTAAAATAGAACATGCGACACAGAGCACCAGGGAGAGGGAATAGCAGTAAGCAATGGCTAACTCCTGCAAAGCCAAATGAAAGCAGTGATGTCTCAGATTAATGGCAATCAGTGAGCTCTGAAGTCATTAGTCAGGTGGAAAACAATCTGCATCACATGTCAGGTTACTGGCCAGCAGCAATCTGTTCTGTGCGAGCATCATGAGTCAGTTCCCTTCCCCTTTCACACCGAGCAAATGTGCCCTGTTTAGTCAGCAAACAGTGAGAGGTTACGGCATAACAATAGCAAGACAAAAAGTCCACAAAGTGTATGTTGTTGACGTGGTGAGGACTTGCAAACAGGCACAAAAGTGCACACAGTCCCTGTGTGTGAAGCAGCTAACGCGGCTAACATCAAACCCAAGTAAATGCTTTCAAATGGAACACAAGTGCATTTGTTAAAAATTAACCAGAGCCAAATGTAATACATGTACGGTAGGTTAAACCCCTGCAATTTAAACCCAAAGCTCTCTGTGCCTGCTCACGTTAGCTGTTGCAGTGCTGCCTACCAGCAGGGACAGAGGTGGGTTGGAGCTTTTTTAATGTCTGCAGCAATAACAGCAACTGCAAGTGAGGTGAAGGGTGAAAAGTAGCACTGGCTTACTGAGCTGAAGGCTTTGAATTTGCTCAGGTGAGGAGCTCAGAGGACATGCTAACAAAAATGCATGACACTTTTGTCTAATGAAATGAACCAAAGTGAGATTTGACATTTGTTGTCAAATAAGCATGCAGTAATTGTTTGGTACCTTGGCTTAGCTTGTACACTGAAAACTGTCAAGCTGAAAAAACACCACTAAATGTTGCCTTTTTAGAATTGTAGTTTAATCTGTAGTGCTAATTTATTAAATTACAAGCATAACTGTGCGTAATGCTATGCTAATATAATTTAACTATTGGCATAACTATGCTCACTGTGCTATGCTAATTGTATTAGCAATTAACAAAATAACTATTAACATATTTGTGATTAATGATTTGCTAATAGTCTGATGCAATGTTTGAAAGAGCTTCATCAAAATAATAAACACTTTATCTGTCAAGCCACATCAATAGTTCCATGGAAACAAGGCAATAGCATATTATTGGTCAAGCGTTTACTCAGTTATAACTACAGGCTCAACTATAAATAAAATTATTTGCATGTTATTGAAGAATGTTATGCAAGTTCCTAATATTATGCTAGTAGCAATAAACTATTAGTAATTCAATAATTATTATTGTGCTAATAGCAAAAACGGACTAGTTTCAGATTTTTCGAAATGCCTTTTAAAGCATTTTTAAAAAGTATTAGCATTATTATTCCATTATTAATTTGGCCTACAAATGGTATTGACAACTCTTATGAGAGTTTGAATAGCAGTCAATAATGTCAAGTCAACAGCAAGACAAAAATTAACAAAGCATTGTTTACTTGCTCTGAATATGGATTGAACTAATGAGCTATTAGCATATACTAAACATATATTCAAATTCTTTAATCATCACAACAAAAACTGATCTGAAGAAAACACTGTGTCTTCAGTCAGAGCTTTCTTCACATACAGTGTAATACAGACTGCTACAGGAGATTCTGCTTGGCTCCAATCAGCTATGTGCAAGTTTTGAAGAAATAACCTTAATGACCTTTAATTTTCTTTTTTGTTAGACAAGTAAGTATGAAAATAATAAACAACTTAGTCACTTTTTCTGGATTATATTTACAAATGTTAATGGAAATATATCCTGGTGTATCTTTGACCAAGCCATGATATTAACATCCCATAATAAACTGGTTTCTATGACCTTCGTCTTTTAGTCCTGCAATATTGCAAACAATAGAAACCTGAACTAGTAATGCAGAAAAACTAATGCATTCACTTGTCACTTCAAGGTTGCACTATTGCATTTTTTATGATTAGGAAGTCCAAAAAGTTCAGAAAAACACCTTCAACTTATCCAGAATTCTGCAGTGAGAGTTCTGATGTCTCCAAGTTTAGCTTTTCTTCTTTGTACCCCTGTTAAATAAAGAATCTGATTTAAAATTCCCCTTCTTACTTGTAAAGCCTTTAATAATCAATTTCAATTTTATATTAGATATCTAGTTGTTCCACATGTTCCCAACAGAGCACTCTGCTCTCAGAGTGCAGTTTTACTGGTGGTCCTGGTGTTAAAAGTGGACTGGGAGACAGATCATGTTCTGTAAATTCGATCCTGTCAGACTATATTCAACCTGGTCTTCCTCTAAGACCAGGTTGAATATATCTAATAAACATCTATTAAAGAAGTTCTTGCTGACAGAAATTCTGTTTTCTAATGCTTTTCATTCACTTGATTGTGCTACAGGCTCAGTTTATCTGTTTAGTTTTGTCCTGAAAGAGCTACTGCTGGCATTAACTTTTTACTTTTTGCCAAGTTGGCGGCAGTGGGATGACTATATGATTTTCAAGCTCTTGCAGCGGTAGATAAGATCGGTGGATACGATTTCTTTCACATGTAAGTATCTTTGTTTTGGACAATGGAAGGATGTGAAGTCAGTGGCTTTTCCCTTAGTACACATTACATGCGATATTAAAGGTATTTCCACTGAGATATGTTCAAAGACTATTCAATGTAATGCCATGACTCTTCGTAGGTTGTAGTTTTATATTACCTCTTGCCCTGATCTTCCGTCACAAACCGTGTTTAAACCACTCACACAAACTGAGGCAACACACTGCCTCAGTTGATATCACCGGCTATCATCACTTTTTCTCTCTTCTCCTCCCATTACATTGCATACCAAAAAGAAAATGCCAACCGAGGGCTACGAGACACCACACATATCTAAACGGGTCATCATTATTATTGTCATAAATCCCTCCATCTCATAAAACACTCATATAACGCGGCTCTTCCAGCAGAAAAATGCCTCAGAGATATAAAAGAGTCCACAGGTTGAGGATAAAGTACTGGAGCTGGGTGTGTTTCTGGGCAAATAATGAAAGCTGGCTTGTCTCATTAAATCCAGGCTGAGCACAGATTGACTAATGAGGACATACAACCATTAATCTATATGCAGAGGAATAGACAGAGAAAATGAATTGTTATTTTTTTATAAGCTCAGTGTTTTGTTTTGTTTTAATTAAGACAATATTCTTGAATTTGTTACTTGATTTGGAGACTGGACCTTGTGGTTAGTGTCATGAGTCAACAGGAATGTCGAGTTGGTGTTCGGCGTCTAGAGAATTCAGCCAATGAGAGCGAATCAAGATATCCTTCATCCTGGATGGTTAGGTTTAAAATCAAGATGCAGCACAAAAGACAATAGATTGTCATCAGCTGTATTAACTTTTTAGGCAGAAAATGTATAGTTTTGCCTGCAATTCTTTTAAGTTATTTTTTATTACAAACTGCACCATTGTCTAGTCAATTATTTTGATAATTTTCTTTCATCACACACTGGCCACATTTGTTAGCACCCCTGAAAAGGTGAACATTTATTTTGGTTTACTTTATTTAAGAGTGAAAAAAAGTCTAGAATTGGTTTGTAAGCAAATCACAAAAGGGAAAATAAAGTGTAAGAATCTCTTTTAAATAAATGTAACTCAAAGTTTTTTTTTAAAAAGTATGCTGTGTTTTTGGATATTTTTCAGAAGGACTTCCTGTTTACGTGGGGTATCTGTCATGACACAGAGGTCAATGTCTATTAGCCACTCTTCAAAATGAGGAAAAGAGAGCATGCTGATCAAACGAGGAAGACGCTGATCTACAGCAAGGTCAAGAAATGTCTGCAAGAAAATGGCTACAAGCCTAAACCTGCTCACATCTACAATTAGACAATAATTAAAACATTCAAAACAGGTGCAAGTGGAAACAATAAAACTGGAGGACGATTCATACTCGTCTTGTCACCACAAGATGACACCACCAATGACAGGGCAAGGTAAGCTGGAAATCTGAAAAGCTCAGTAGTAATGGTGACCCTCGTGTTTGGAGCAGTGAATGATGTGGCAAACTCTTGGTAGAAACAATTTATCTACATACAAAACAATTGTTTGGGAGTGAAGCCATGCGCCCTGATCTCAAACGTACAGTAAATATCTGACGCCTGCTAAACTCTGCTGGAAATGTGTGCTTCTGGTGAGCTGAGAATAAAATTGGAGTTTTCCATAGCAAAAATCTCAAGGTCGTTCTGGCATAAAACTAAGAGTGAATATATAGAAAAGAGCCTTGTGCTGCTTGTACGTATGTGGAGGATCTGTTAGAAAACTTGCTAGAGTGCATGTCATTTGAAATACCTGAACATTTTAAAAACAGACCTGGTGGACTTCACTAGTTAACAGAAACTAGGTCATCACTGGGTCTTTAGCAGAAAGCTTATCACTAACATATGGCAAAATCAACATAGAAATCAACCTTCTTACATAGTTATGACCCAAATTTTATGGAAAAGCTATGAGGTGAACTGAAAAGAAGAAAATACCCAGAAATCTGGAAAACTTAAGAGTGGTTGTGCAAAAAAGAAATGGTCATGGATCCTTCTCTGTGTACGTTCTAAATGTTGTAAGTGAAGTTTTTTGTTAAACAAAACACTTAACATGTAACTTTCCCCCACTGTATACAATCAAATTGATGATGGCATTTTCTACATTTTTTAGTGGAACATGCTGCTAACTGAATCAAGAGAAATTTATTTTTTTACAGAGCAACAAGTATGGTGGTCAACACCATACTTCAATTAAAGTAGAAGGAAACAAAATCTAATTTTTATGACTCTTGCCTTTCATACCTTCATTCACGTTTCACAAACCATCATAAATACATGATAAACATTAACAGGTCTGGTTCAGATGGAGTAGAACCAGCACCAGAAATCCTGACCTGGTTTTTAGGAATCCGTGTGCTTTTACAGAGTCATTATTTCCAGCTCCTTGAATAAGAAGGCAGTTCTAAAAAAATACAACTTTCCTATTGAGCCATGACTTGGAGCCTTCCGTGTGACTGGATACTTACAAAAACCAACCTCCTACACCATGTGTGACTGTGTCTGTGTGTGTGTTTAACTCCAAAGGTCTGCTCCTGCATACTAAACAGCCTGGTGAGCTGGAGCAGATACATGCAGAAACTTATTTGTCGACATTTGCTGACAAAATAACTTAAATTTTGATACATTTGTACATTTCTGACAGAAAAGAGTAAAAGGTGTGTCTTAAGAGGCGGCGGCGAGTGGTTCAGAGGAAGCTTCAGTGTGGGATTGAGGCTTGTCACCACCACCAAGACAGACGATAAAGCTGCACTGCTGTAAACGAGTGAGTCAGCCCTCCTTCTCGGCAAATACGGGCCTGCATGAGGCAGATGGAGGGGGAGGAGGAGGCGTTACGGGAGGAGCAGAGGGAGAAATGTTCAGGAACTGTCCCTGGTGCTGAAATCTGGAGGGGGCTGCTTTTCAACAGCTAGAGGTTCAGCACGGAGCAAGACAACAAAACTCCAAAATAGACCCTGGCTGACATTCGAAAGTTGCCCCATCTGGAGCGATCTGTATTATTAGATACTAAAGACACACAGTGATTCATCAGGACAGCAAAATACACCAGTCACAGTTCACAATCTAGCCGAGTTGAGCTTTTCTACTCCCTTGTCCATAATCTGGCATTCTGATTACAAAACCACGAGAGGGAGATTCTCTACCATGTAATTCCTTTTGAAGCAAGTTAAAAAGATTTTCATTATTTATTTTTTTCTAGCCCAATCCCCAGCCACTAGGGACATCCACGCTGGGATCTGAGCCTGCATACACAAACACACACACACACATTAACCCCAAAAGAGCTAAATACAAGCGACTGACTCAAAACAACTAACATAGGGAAATACACACTTCAACCTCCTGTGTGAGCATTTAAAATAAAGTTTATGTAGCATTAAGTCATCTCTTGTAGTTACTATTCATTGGCACATTTCTTAAAACGAACAGCTGAACAGCTACTTTAGCTTAGCTTAACAACTTCTATTTGTCTGAGTGCAATGAAACTCCTTCCTTCTGCTGTGTGCTGGGATTGTGGCGATGGCAGAGACCATGCTGCATGGTGGGGTGAAGTCGCAAGGTTAAAGTCTGCCTCGCAATTAACTTCTGTGCTGCTGCCATTCTGCCAGAAACCACTACAACATAGGATTTTATATCAACTAGGCTGGTAGATATTGCTGGAAGTTTCGGTCAAATCTGATCTATTCCTCTTCACAAACTATTTGAACATGTTTTATTGTGGACCAACTTTACTAAAGTCCATGCAGTGTTTTCGGACACAACTCAAATGTTCTGCTTCAGTTCATTTTTGAGGAAGAAAATTAATTAAAAACCTGCAAATAAAGAAAAAATAACAAAGGCCACACTCAAGAGAGCTCTAAGCTTTATGTCAGGAGAGGCAGATATGTCTCAAACATGCCATTTAAAGATGTTATCTTGATTAAATAATAATATACAACAAAAGAGCAAAAACACTTGTTCTGTGGGTGAAAACTATATCTAAAGTAAGTTTGACTGATTTTATAGAAATATGTGGTCAGTATCTTGAATGCAGTTTTGTATCCAGTGTGATCATCTGTACATTTACTCAGCACCACAGGAGAGTTGTATTCATTAAATATATGAGGCAAGACAGATGGTACTGCTTTAATAATGCCAATTGGCCATTATAAAAGGTACAGCTGTTAAGATTGTTGTTAGCACACAGAATGAATCAGCCAATCACTTGACAACAACTCATTGAATTACACATCTTGACGTGGTGAGGATGACTTGAAGAAGTTTAAACTGAACATAAACATGTTGAAAGAGGATTTAAGTATGCTTGAACGTGTCAAAGTTGTTGCCACAAGACGGGCAGGCCTGAGGATTTCAAAAACAGCCAAGTACCTCTGATTTTCACAAATTACTGAACGCTCCTGGTCCATAAACTAATATCCATTCTTTAAAAACCCAGTGGTCACATCTATAGATGGTTACATCCAGCAGGGTAATCCACCAACCAAACTCCAATCAATGACCTCAGTTTTCTGCGCTCCAGTGTTCTCCACTGTTTAATGCTGCCATGTCAATATGAACCCAAACGCTCAGTCTCAGTTCTGAAAGCAAAAGCAGGTTCAACTAACAACAGCAAGGTGTACCTAATAAAGTGGCCGGTGATTGTGCGACTACATGGAAACATGACACAGTTCAACTTTTCTTATATGCACTATACAACTATGCTAAATTCCCTGTAGACCGCCCAAGATCTTACACTGCTTGAATTACAAATGACAGCTCCACTCATGGAGGCACACTGTGAGTAAATGGCCAACTTGCACTCAGGCGGCAGTGACAATCCGTCTCCCTTTGACATGAAAAGATTATGCAACAGGTTTTGTACTTGCAGAAGCCTCCTGAGCTGAGGGGAATCATTGTTGCAACAGAAAGCATTTAAGGTGCTACGACCGGAGGAGTGATGTCACAGGTCTGTAAATAAGGGTCCTTTTCTCGGGCACTGCAGAGACCAGGCGGGTGTGGTGACTGCATTAGCAGACGCGCGCAATCTCCGGTGCAAACACCGGCTCACCGTGATGTGGACGTTCCCGTCACGGCTTTCTACCATCGCTATGACAACCCCTCTGCCTATCGGACGTGTTTTGAAGTTCAAATTATTATCCTAGTGTCATTAAATCTGACCAGAAATAAATAAAGAAAATCAGACCCAGCGTCATTCCGGTTGCCACAGCGCGCCCCGTTGATGGCGCGCCGTGTTGGAGTGAAAAACACACATGCACAATGACATCCTGACATCTGCTCTCCATCTGACAACAGCTTAGTATTCTCCAGACACCCCCCCCCTCGGTGCTTTTATCATACGGTGCTTTTTCTTCTTCCCTGCTCGAATGCGGTTTTTCCGTTTCACCCCCTGATCCAGCATGTTTCCACCAACGACAGCAACCAAACTGATCGGCGGGTTCTTAAAAATATGCAGGTTTAAAAAAAAGGCACAACACTTTTTCATGCTCCACTGAGAACTGACCTCCCAGTCTAACGAATCCCACTCTTCGGTAAACATCCGGAGGATTTCTCTTCATCCAAAAAAAAAAAAAAAAAAAAGAAGAAGAAGCGGACCAGAAGCAGCGGCTCTATGGAGCGACCTTGCAATGCGCTGCCATTGCGCTTTTGGTGCTTCTAATCCTCATGAAATCAATTTGAACACAGGGGGGGACGTCGTCAGAGGGAAGCATCTCGGCTTGCAGCGTCGAGACCAACTTGAGAAACGCAGATGAACGACGCTAAGCTGTACAGTCCAGCATTTTTCTTTTTTTTATGGCTTCTTCTTTTTCTGCTTCGCGATGGTTGCAACCAATTAGCACACCACTTGCGCTCAGAGTCGAATCGCTCCTGACAGGGCGCTCCTTCTCCAGAGCATCGCTTCTGTCGCAGCTTGGGAAAGGATGGCAGACTGTAAAACGCGCACAACTTCTCCTCGTCTGTTTTCCAAAGAAAAAGAAGACTCTATGATATTCCAACGCTAATAAATCCTCATACAGCATTTGGCAATCCAATCCCTCTGCTGGGGCGCAACAATAAAGGAGGCTTTTGAAGGTCCTCTTTTAAAACACGTGACTCAGTCTACTCCACGATATTGGAAAAAAGGTTGATTTGATCCGTAATGGGCCCTAAGCATGTGGAAAACACGTTATGTGTTGCGGGGGTGGGGGGTCATAGTGAAATAACTACTCACCATTAGCACGGCAAAGTTCTTGTGATGGCTGCAGTGAATAGTGGTCGTATTGCCCCCGGAGGCGGTTATGTGGCAGCCCTCTGCCCTCCAGCCACCGTGTCCATCGAGCAGGTCAAAATCCCAGTAGGCTGCGGTGGGGTCTACACCCAGCGCGAAGTGCCTGAGAGCAACGGCGACGGAGTGCACAGAGCTGCCGCGGCTGCAGCCATCTGGAGGGAGAGGCAACACGTTCAGGAAAGGAAGCCGAGGGGAAACATTGGCAGAGCCGCGGCTCTAATAACACCCATGCAGGCAGACGATGCACACATGCAAGGGTCGGATGAGTTACTGCAGCTGGACTGTTACAGATTACTTTCGTGCATCACACTGCAGTAAACTCTATTTAATCTGATCCGTGCTTTGACTTCATCCATTCATCCATCCATTCATTTATTTATTCATTTGAGCGCATGTTAATGTTTGTATCTATGCAATCCACATGTTGCGCAAATAAAATAACATAAAATAAATAAATAAAAAACACACAAACTAATACAGCCGTGACTGCGTATGTGTGCGCGCGCGCACGCGCGCGTGTGCATGCATTCGGTCAGGCGTTGACATCACACGCGTGAAAGATAGAAATGGATTTCCTCTTACCTAATTTGGCAAAAGCAACTGGTGTCGAGACGCTCCTGCGCTTCCCATCGTCTGCGAGGTTTGACGAATTCCCCGTGCAGGGAAAGAGTTTCCCATTGCGAAACAGAACGAACTGCAGCCTGCAAGTGGAGTTATCAACAGATTGCCACGCAGAGGAGGAGGCAGGAGGACCAGCCAGCGGTAAATGGATCGAGGCGACTGCCACGGAGTTCTGCGGATAAAAAAAAAAAAAAAAAAAAGAATCAGATAACAGACTTTAGGAGTTACATAGTGTCCTCCAACTTTGCTGCGAAAATGTATTCCATTAGAAAAAAAGAAACGTTTCTCTTCAGTGTTGAAAGGGACGACAAGAGAGCAAGGGAACGAGTCGCACGTTTGAAGCGCTTTGGTGAGCCTGTTAGGTCCGACTCTGCAGCAAAGGTGGAATGGTTCTTACCATTTCAGCTTGAGGACACATCAACACTGCAGCTTGATTTAAAGAGACAACCGTTGTGACTTTATCTCTCATTCACCAACTAATTACCACCGTATATTGCCTCCCGCCCCCCTGCAATAAAATATCTGCGAACATGACGTGAAGAAAAACACTTCAGCGCGACAAGAAGAGGTTGGAAATGTCACAGTGTGCGCACCAGCCATCTCTGGCCACAGGTGAATTCACTTTGATTCTGTCTCTAACTTCCTTACTCGCTGCAGCGTCAGATAGCATCCAGTCTCTTCCAGCAGCTCAATGAAAGTCCCAGCGGAGTTGCATAAAACAGATCAGACCTTCCAGCCTGACAGCTATGCATTTTGGCTGAACAACTTATCAAAGAAATCCTGAGTTAAATATCCAAAAGTAACTTAATTTCTATATACTGTTCATCAAGATGATCAAAGTAACAGTTTTATAGTATCATGCAACAAAGATTGCAAGCAAAGATGCTTGAATTCATTGCTTTAGTTTAAAACAACAACCTATTCAAACAGTGGTTAAAATAATGAAACACATTGATTATTAACGGTGTAATAAAGTTATTTAATGCTACGTTTTAATATGAATCTATGTTAAACTATAAAAAGGTTCATAAAGCGGTGTAACAGCTCATCAAACTTAATCTTTGTCATCGTCATCTATCTAAATCAATCTCAATGATGAATTCATGACCTTTCCACAGAGCAGTCTCTACTACATAAAAAGAACAAGGTTTCTGTGCATTTTTCAGCGTTAAAATGTCTTTAGAAACAATATGAATTCAGTCATTCCTTCAATTACAATCCAGATTGATGACTAATTAATTAAAGACATAAGCATCTAACAAACAAAATAACTGACCTAATTGTATTCCACAAAAAACACAAAAACGTGAGAAATTTAATGACAAGGGAATAAAAGTTGAAAATATTAACAGGCTGATGAAAATCTAACATTCAGACAGCCTGTTTTTTTATTCTAGTATCTAATTTCAAGAGAGGAATTTCAGTAACAACCTCATCAGCTTTTAGAACCACAATAGCTGCCAGCATGACCTGTATTTGAAATCATTTAGAAAATTGCTCCTGTTTTTGTCCACATCTTTCAGAATATGAAATGTTTTTGTGCGAAAAACAAACTAAAACTTTCTTTGATGATCAAGAATTGAATCAGAAGTGAAGACATTCTTCTCGCAAATCAAAACAATGGCATAGAATATAAAAATCCTGCTTGCTTCACCCAATGTTGAAGAAAGTTTAAACTGGAAATGTTTAAAATGATGTGTTCTGAGCAGATACTGTGGCAGGTACAGTTAGAAGAAATCATACACACTAAATCCCAAACTTCTTTATTAGTGTATCAAACATTAAGTTAATCACACTGTGGCTCTTCAAAATGATCTTTTATAATGGAGTATAAGTTGCTCCACAATAGAGCTGGGCGATTTGACTGAAAAACATAATACAACATAAGCGTTTTATATCAGTTGATATAAATAATTATTGATTAGGTTATTTTTGTTTTAAATATCTGAATTACAGCCAAACTGGTGATGTAAACTTTTTTGTTTTCTCCATAGTTTCCTCTCCAGCTGTTATTACTCATTTTCTCCTTTCACTCCTCATTGCTGTTGATTTTTTTTTGTAAGAAGTTTTGAGGCACGGTGGCGAAACCAGAAACTGCTGCTGCAAAAGTAATTCAACAGGTTGTTGCTAGGTAACCAAAGAGTAGGTGAGTTAGTTGATGCCACCAAACTCGCTTAGCTGGCTGTGAGAGGTTGAGCAGCATAATGGGCTCCACAACTATTGAACAATTAAAATATGAACACATAGCTGTTCCTACACCAGTAAATAGTCTCTATGAGCAGGAGGCCTGAGCATAGTTTGGGATTTGGTGGCACACAGTGTGGACTGTTTGTGCTGCTGCTTGGCGAGTCATTTTTGGATGAATCTAGCATAGTGATAATATGCAAAGGGTACAGCAACTGTGCTATTAAGAATATTGTAGTGACTTACTAGCTCATACTCCACTGAGGACTCTGCCACCTCAATACATTTCCATAATTTTAAAATGGAGCCTTTGTGTATGCTTAAAACAGTCAGTGAACTCTCAAGGCCACCCTGCACTGCATCAGTTTTTATCCACTATTTGTGTCTTTAATGCACATCAGAGATGTTGTGCTGAAGTCTGCAGAGACACAGAAGGTTACTTCTTTTATGAATTTATCTACAAAAGTGATTTGTTATAGAGTGACACTGTAAGATTAACCTTGGTTTACTTATTAAACAAAATGTAGCTACAAATATGTGTATTCTAACAGGAAAAAAACTAGCACACCCTACCTGCTTTAGTAATATTAACTTCAACAGAATCTTCTTGTTACATATATCACAGGCTTTCATAGACTGTCCAAATTTTTTGACATGATTGTACATGAAGAGCATGCAGCGGTTAAATACAGGCTGAAGGAAATCACATGTATTAAGCATCCTTGAACAGAATGATGGTGCGCGATGAGGTGAGGACAGAAGACCAGGGACACGATGAGGTGGGATGAAAAATTATTTATTACAGTAATAAAAGGAAAAGGTGATTATGAAGAAAGAAGTGGAAAAAGATGAAGAGATGGGAGAGGAGGAGCATCCCACAGAGGTTAGACATCATGCATAGCTCAGGGAGTGTGGGAAAGGAGTGTGTGGGTCATCACAGGTGACCTCCAACTCAGCTGGCCTGAGCTCATATGTAAATTATTACACCACAGAGTGCTAAATCTGGATAAAAAGCATAATTTACAACAAAAATCATGTTGCTAAACAGCATATTCAATAATTTGCCCACTGTGGAACGATACAAAATATTTATTTTATATTGTATTTAGTCTATTCTAAAAGGTAATCATTTGAAGCATTTAGTTTAATTAAAAACAAACATTTATTAGTGGGTGCTGTTAATTCCTTTTCAACACAGTGTTTCATGAAGTGAACAATTTCTTTCAAAAATAAAAAAAGTTCAAGACATTCATTTTGATGTCTTGTTTATTTGTGCTCTGCCTTAGTTATTCTTTGTTTAATTTTTCTGTCTCCCTTGCTTTATTTTACATCAGTCTTCTCCAGCTGTTCTCACTTTGGTTAGTTATTCAAAGTTTATTTTTTATTTATTTGTTTTGCCTGTGTCTCGGTTGGTCTATGTTTACTCCAATCTCTCTCTCTCCCTCAGCCTGCCTGCCTGGTCTCTCCTCACAGCTGCACCGTTTCCAATCAGCTGTTTGCTCTTTCTCAAGTAATCGAGATCCTTAGCATTTAGGCTCCTCGTTTTCTTTCACTACTGCTGGATTCTACTGTTGTCTCCATGCAACTTCACCTGAAGTCCAGAGATTCTGTTGGTTTCCTTTAACATTGATCTGTGATGATATCAGTAGATGTTGGTTATGAGTACATTAACTGTAGGTATATAAACCCAACTTACAAAGACTGACATATTCTGTATCTGCTCCTGCTTAGAGGTAATGAAAGCTGCTCATTAAGAACGGCCAATGCCCAGGAGGAACTTGTGTCAAGTCTCTTGGTCGAGTTCATCAATAACTTTTTATGCCTTGTTATGTTTGCTTTTCTGGCCACAATAGTGTGGTTTGCTTAATATATATATATATAAAAAAAAGAAAAACGTTGACACCCTAGAGATATATAGATCTGGGTTATTTTCATGTTCATGCTTCTTTCTTTTCCTGAAAATAATTCGGTATTGGTAAAATAAGAGCTGGCTGTACAGAAACATGGCGCCTTTACATTAGAGTCACCGGGACTGAAAAGCCCGGGGTGATCCAACAGCGCCAGCTTTGTTTACTATTTGTTTCTGCATCGACTCTCTCTTGAAAGGCTATTGATTTCCATCCTGCAGTGTGTGTCCGTGGGGGAACAAAGCAAGACAGAGCATCCTCGCCTTGAAACTTATGTTGCATCATTTCCTTTCTCTGAGCGGCTTAAACTCCACAGTCTATTTTCAAGGCGTGACAGGATACAGACATCAGGGACTGAGCTGCAGATCTGAAGCTGGATGAGAGAGGAGGAGTTAAATGTGGGCATTGTGCGCTTCTCAGCAGCCACCCTCAGATGCACCAGAAATGGATGCAGTTGACCTCTTTCCCCCTGGGGGTGATGTTTTTAAATTATGCATCTGTTTAAGATAAATTTTATCTCACACACTTGCCCTCTTCTACTCTTTCTACATCTTTTATGTGGCAAATCAAAGGAATTTACAGCCCACAGGGTCTGCTACAAGCCAGGCATGCACAGGGTCTCATTCTAAGAAACAATCTATGTTCCTCCTGAGAAACTCAAACAGCCACATTTCCTCAATCCCAGCATCACCAGGGACCTCTCACATCACACTTGATTTAGCCGTCTCTACCTAAACTGCGTGACCTTTCCCAAAACCCCCTCCTTTCCTAGCCGCATTGCATGCTGTAGCCGTGGTAACCACAATTAGGCACTCCCCTCTGTCTCTTGCTTCAGCCTCAGGTTAATTCCCCCCCCAACTCATTCCTTTCTTCACAAAGGACATACAGGTTGAATGCTGCCCACTGTTTCAAGTTGTCGCCTTCTGCACCTGTTTATTGATGCACAGCACTGCTTGATGAAACCAAAAAAAAGCTGCACACACCCGCAGGGTAAAACACAACAGTGGTGTTTGACCACATCAAGACATAAACATCACACTTAGACCTGGCTCCTGAACTTCAGTGGGATCACTGCTTAATGTGCACAGACATTAAGGGGACAGAAAGAGGTCATCTAGGGGTTTCTTTAGTAGCATACTGAATTAGACCCACCTTCACAGCTGAAGGTGGATCTGAAAAGTGTTTATAGATGTTAAACTAATTACAGTAGCTTGAAAAAGCATTCATACATCTTTAAAATTTCCATATTTTGTCACATTAACATATTTCTTTGGCATTGAAGAGTAGCTGTATTTGCACTGAGATTAGATTACACACAGATGGACTCTATTTAGTCATCAGGCAACTTCTGAAGGCAAATGGTTGCACCCAGAGAACAGGGGGCTGAATACTTTTGCACACCACACTTCACATTTTTTCAATTTATAAAACAATTTTTGAATCATGCATAATTCCCTTTCTTCTTCACATTGTATATCACTTTGTTTTAGTCTTTCACATTAAAATCCAATGAAATACATTGGTTGCATTTGTAGTATAGCAATATATGGAACATTTCAAGGGGGACGGATACTTTTGTAAGCCACTGTATGTCATGAGCTTTAGTGTATTTTGCTGGAATTTTATGATAGAGCACAACATTGTACACATAAGGAAAACAAATCTTGGTTTTAACTATTTTTTTCTAAAATGAAAACCTAAAGCTTGGCCATGCATACAGTCAACATTTTGGATGTCTGTTTTTCCAATTTTAACCATCCAGGAAAAAAAAAAAAAATCAAGTAACATAAACAACGATGGAAAATACATTAATGTTATTTTATAGAATGTAATAAAAGGATGAAACATCTGGTGATGAATAAATTAGGAAGCCCTCATATTTACTCCCACTTAAAATGGGTGAAATCACACACAGGCGTATCACATCAGGTGGAAATGATGAGAACACACACACTCATTTCGAAGGAGGTTTGTCCTGTTTAAACCTCAATTAGTCTGGTGCGCTCCTGGTTGTTGGAGTGAGAGTGAACACCATAATGAGACTGAAAGAGCTGCCCGAGGTCTCCAGAAAGAAGATTATACCAGCCTATGAGTCTGGTGAGGGATTAGAAAGAAGTCTCAAAGAAATTGAGAATCAGCCATTGCACTTTCTGGAAAATAATACATGAGCTAAGAATTTTCAAAACAACTGCCAACACGCAAAGGTCTCCAACTCAAGCAAGTTCACTCTGAAAGCAGCCTGCAAGATGCTAAAATGAAGTGCTAAAAAATCTTAGGGTGTCATTTACTACAACATATTGACCCTGAAAAGATAGGCAGAAATCCAGAAAAATGGTTAGATCATAGCATGTTGCTGTGTTGGAATGGACCAGTCAAAGTTCAGACCTAAATCCAATTGGGAATCTGTGGCAAAATTGGAAAATTTATATTTACATATTCAATCTAATCTGACAGAGAATGTGCTATTTTGGAAAGAAGAATGGAGAAAATGGTCAGTATCTAGTAATTTTGGCAAAAGGTTAAAGTTTTGAGTCGGGGGGGTTGAATACAAATACATGCCACAGTTTTTATTAATTTTGTTAATCTAAAAAGCAAGAACATCTTTTTTTTAAAAAACTTTTTCAAAAAGCTTTGAAAAGCCAAAACATATCAGTCTGTAGGACCCCATTTGGTGAGAATAACTTAAAGTAACCATCCTTTATAAGACCTGACTAGTCTCTCAGTATTTTGGAGTAATTCTGACCCACTCCTCTTGCTAGGATCGCTTCAGGTCATTGAGGTTTGCTCTATTCATTTTGTGCACAGCTCTGTTTAAGATCCTGCCAAGGCGTTTTAATTAGGTTCAGGACAGAGCTTAGATTAGGCCACTGCAACAGTGTGTTTTATTTTCCTCTTCAGACATTCTGTTGCAGATTTACTGATGTGTTTTGGGATCATTTCTCTGTTTCATTGCCCAGTTTTGACCCATTTCCAGCTGCTGGGCAGATCGTCTCATTGTTTCACTCCAGAATATTTGGCATGGCGAGCATTAAACAAAACAAACAAATTTTGTACTCTACAAATTATGTGCATACAACACATGCTCAGTAGAAATATTGCTTTGATACTTAATTAAATTTTTTTGTGATCTCTATGAACTCATCATAGTTGATTTTTGCTTACAAAACCTAGTTTGATCTTGTTTATCCAGAGGATGTTTTCTTTAAGACACTGCAAACTATTTCCAGAAGAAACTTTAAAAGCCTTATTTTGCTGGAAGGAGACATATTCTCTGAAAAGCCTCAGGATTTTCCTGAACATTTAAGCATAATAAAAAGGCCGGAAAAATGTGAGACTTTGCAGATAGTTTATTTTTTTTATTTTTAACTGACCTTAACAACTAGAAGGTCTCATCAACTCCTGAGAAAACAAAAATATCTTGAATCTTTTCACGTGTAAATTGATCAACTTTGTCTTTCATCTCCAGATGAATAAATAATAACAGATGATTCAATTTAAGTTTTTCCAAAAAATATTATCTGCCAAAACGCTTTAACATAGGATCCATCCATCCATCCATACATACATACATGTATTAAATTAGCTGCTGCAGTTGCTCAGTAGTATGAAACCTGTAAGGTTATAGTTAGGTTTTAAACTACTGAGAACTTTCAAAAATGTTTTCTTTTTAATATAAACTATTAAAAGGTGGGATTACTCTTTTCCACGACTGTAAAAATAAAGTGAATGGAATATAAAGGGCAGCTTGCTCTGCTGTCTTCCAGCCAAGAAGAACTGCTGACAGGCACAATGGCAGATTTGCATAATTTCTTTTGTAATCACTGGCACTGCTGTCACTGCAGACGTGGTCAAAAGCACAATGACAAATCGGAACTGGCAGACTTCAGGCGGTCCTTTCTGCTCCTGATGCTTCAGATTCAAGAAAATATATCAGTGTGCTCTTAAGCAGCATTCAGTAAACTCTGACAGGTTTCCAACTGCACATGCCAGTGTTTAGCTAAATTTATAGAATCTAAATATAAACCAAAAAAAGGGAAAGATAAGTTTCACAAAAACGATTGTCACGGTTGCAGCTTAAGAGCTGTATTACTCTTAAGGATATTTAAGTTTTATCCTTGTTAGGGAAATTAAACACAATATTCCTTCATGGTTACCATGCCAACAGGATTCTGTTTTCTCTCAAGAGGATGCGTTGGTTAAGGGTAGAGGGGCGGGGGGGAGATTTGATGCAGGAAATCAGACTCTTTCAAGAGGCTGAGCTGCGCTTCAGACGTCAGCTATGTTTTCTTCAGTCAGCTGTGACTCAAAGTGTCACGTCACAGGATTGCCTTAATGCAAGCATAGAAGAGGCTGCAACAAACAGAGGACATAATTTGATTTAAATGTCACAGTCGAGTGCAAATTAATTAATGTATTGTGTATCAAAGCATAACTAATAAACCTACTGTGCCTTCAAAGCAGATCTTAGCAGAGACATTTATTGATTTCAAGTGTTAAATGTATAATTTTGTCTGGACAATCCAATAGGACCTTGTCTCACCAGTGTCTTGGTTCCACATCGCTGAGGCTTATTGTGCCTCACTGTTAATAAAGCTGAAAAATTATCGTGACTCAGAGCAGGGTGTCCTCAAAAACAGATTTCCATGCAGTACTGCAATGATAAGAGACTATTCTGGTATAAAAAGAGATAGAGGGGGGGAAGCATGTCGGTTCCAATAATGCTTTTCCCATTTTTCTTAAAGGCTCACCACAGCAACAAAAACCCAGTTTCTAACTTTATCGGTTTTGGTATCAAGACCAGCAGAGATTTGAGGATAATAAACTGAATAAAACTTCCAAAGCAGATAGTTTTTAAAAAAAAAATCCATCTGGGAAGAACTTCTCACTACGGGGTGTTTATTTTTACACAACATTATAAGAAAATACCATGAAGCTACAAAGAATATAAATAAGGTTTGCATCAAATCCCAGCATTTCAATGTTCAGTTGGACCACGTTTAGGTTTTATTACAAGTGTTGGCTGTGATATTGATTTAAAAAGACAATGTACTGTCAAAATATTCAGTTTCATCCAGATAGGTATACATGTTTTGCCAAGATTTTGTTCCACATAAAAGCAGACCAACTTTAACTCTACGTATATCTTATTCTGTTATCACACTGGTTCTGACTATGTTTGCAGACATATTGAAAAGCTTGCATTAAGAAGGTAGAAACATTGCGGAAATGAACTTACAGCTCCTTAAAAATATGGAAGTTGCTAAAGATGTTCTCCTGTTTAGAGTAGAGCATGAGTATAAAGATCAGGGATGTGAAACTTAAACCCAAAGAAGTTGATATGTGACTTTTGCCATTACATGACTGTCTTCTTTTATTGATTTTTTCCCCCAAGATTTAAACTGTGTTTTGAAAGCAGTGGTATGCATGTGTGTCAGTAAAATCTGGACCATGCACTGGTCAAAAATAATAATAATAAAAAAAGTCAGACCTTGTTGATTTCAGTTTAGGGCATAAAATTCTTCTTCTTCTTCACCAAAAGCCTGTAATTCTGTTAAATACTTTGGCTGTCTCTCTAAAGGTAAGGCTGTGAGACTTTTATGTTTTAATTGATTGTTTATTCTCAGTTGGGAAATAAATGTGTTTTCACACCCAACATACGCAGCAGGCTATCTTTAGAACTGGTAAGGAGGAAAGCCGAGCTGAAAAAATGTGAGAAAAACACCTTGAATAATTAGGTTCAACAAGAGTATACTTTTCAATAGTATTCTGCAGACGAAGAAGTATTGAGTTGGATAGAGATGATAGAAATCTCCTTACCCTACTGGAGGTGATGTAGTGATTTCAGCAGCAACAAAAAAAGGTTCTCATAATGGGAAGGAAATCTGACAACTTGATCACAAACAGATCAATAAGTGATAGAAACGTGAAAAGTTGACAATAAGGACACGTTAAAGGTTCATCTGTAAAGCTCTTTGGTGTATTGGCATAAAACTGATTAAGGGAAATTAATTTAAACTAATAAAAACATGATCGTGACATGTTTTGGTTTGATCATGACAGAAACTTTTCCTTCAGTTTAAATTACAAGGTTTGGTTTCTTTGCTTTATGACAATGATAATGAGTTTTTCCAAGTTAGATAGAGACATATGTATAACTAAGTAAAATATCAGGTTATGCTGTAGTTAATCTCTTTCTGCAATTCAATTCAAAAAGTGAAACTGGGATAAATATTCATTACATGTTTCATTTCTGAGAAAATTTGATGAATACAAAAGACCAATAAAAGAAGATTTGAATACAAAAATCTTTAGCCCATTTTATGACCAACATAATAATCAGGAAACTGCTCACTTTGACGGCCGCTCAGCAATTATCCACACTCTCGATAAAAAGTAAAAGGCTCAAACAATCGTTGCTAGACAAATTGGCTGTTCAGAGTTCTGTATTTAAGGATCTCAAAATTAAGTCAAGTTTAGGCAGTTTGTTCAGCCTGAGCACTTCAAAGCTACAATCTGAACATACTCTTTTAAAATCACTGATTTTTTATTTTTTTTTAAATAAGGCGTAGGCTCAGATACCATTAAATAACCACATAGATTTATTTAACTGCTATTAAACTGGACAAAATACCTCAGTATTAAAACATCTGCAGATTTTCCACTGTGCAGGAAAACCTGGAGAAATAAAACCATCGACATAAGAAAGCACAGAGTGCTCCAAAGAACAGGTTTTCATATTTTGCACTTTAGATGGTGAACTTCATATAACTGAATTTTCTGTTTATTTATTCTATAAATACATGTAAGTTAAGAATTTTTATCATTTATGTTTCTTTTTAAAGTTGATGAAATTGTCGAGGAACTTTCTTTTAGTAATTCTTGGCTTCCTGTTTCCCCGTGGCTTATATATGATGTAACACAGAGGCTTATTTCTTACTCTTCAAAATAGAAGCTCATGGCTACATTTAGTAAAGGGTAGGATCTCATATTTGCATAACAATGTGAAGTTCTTAATAATCCTGGCTATTTGAAATAAAAATCTGTTGAACAAAAAATAAAAACATCTCATTATAAGAGACTAACTGATAGAAAACCTGTGGGATGAGCTGAGTAAAAAGGAGCATTGTCATACCAAAAAAAGATGGTTACATAAAATATATACATGAGATGTGGCAATAATAGTGGTATGCATATGTCACAAATATATATATTTTATTGGAGATTTCTTTCCCTCAACCGAATATATCTATTCAAACTAAAGGTTAGATTTATTTAAAGCTGTCTGGGGTAGAGGTTAAACTGAATTTAAGACTTTTCACAAGCCTTTACCAGAAGTGCCAATGAGTGTCAAGCACATTTAATGGAAATTTCCCCCAGAACTTACATAAGCTTTTTTCAAAGTGTTTTAGGTTTTTAACATTTTGTCTCTTACGCTTCTCAGTTTCAACTTAGCTCTGCTGAAGGCAGACAGGAATCCTTTGGTGCAATATTAACAGTTGGCTGTGACACAAAGTGGGTGTGTGAGCATTGTCTGAGGTGAAATGTCTTGAGTCATTATTTGAGGTTACATTGTGTAGTTCTGTCCACTGTACTGCCCAGATGGAGTATTATATAAGCATTTCCTATTTCAGTACATGTCCAAAATGAGCTGATACTTTTTAAATTTGTCCCAGATTGGATTTTGTTTGTTTTAGATCATCAGTCAGGAACATTAAATGACAAGACATAGATGCAATTAAGGTCACACTAAACTATTTATTCCTTAATAAATTTCTTACTTCTGTTTCACGTGTCTGACAGTATTGTTTTAAACTAATTTCATTTCAAGCTAAAATCAACTATTTTGTGCAGATATTAAATGTCAGAAGTTTTTCAGCTCTCTGACTGCAGCTGCAAACGTAGATTCAGCCATAACATGGGCACTCCAGCAGATCAATGTGATTAAAGTAGGTCTCTCACTTGATGAGAGGAGGGGTAAGAACAATCACACCCTCCATGGGCCTTTACAGAGTGTAATTTAAGATTGAGCACGGAGGTGAAATGAATGTGAACTGGTGTGTGTACTTGACAGATTGAATCAGCCAATTACTCTCAAGAACTATTTAAATTTTTTGAATTTGCTATGTTTCTCACAGTCTCTCATTTTTGACAGTTCAAGGCCAGCTATTGATCATGGGAGCAGATGTCTTGATCAATATGCATTTTGAGGAGGTCAGTGGACTTCTCCAAATTAACTGGTATGAAATAATAATGATAAACAAGTAAATCTAAAGGCTAATGATTATGAAATATTGAATCTTGTTGTGAGAAACACCACCATCCACACAGATCTGATTTACACCCTTTTTATGAGGGAAATACACATTTGTTAGTTCGTTAGGATTAGAAAGGTAAGTGGAACTCATGTGGTACCAGTCAAATGCACTTAATTAATTAATCATAAAAAAACTGTGATAACCTCTAGATAACTGGAGGTTTGGCACTTTGTTGCTCTGGAGATCACAGAAGCTCCCTAAAACAATGCGAAGGCAAAAAGACACAAATGACACACATAAGCAGCCGTTGTTCCTATTTAATTTTGTGAAGTTTATAAAGGTATTTACAAGCTATCTTTTGTGGTTAAAGTAATTATTCAGAAGTGGAAAACAAGACAATTAAGATTAAGCAAAAACGTTGCATCTCAGTCTATAGTAATACTTTTTGAGAAATGTGTTTTGGACAGATAAGACCAAAACAAAAAGCTACTAAGTAGGTTTACAGAAACCCAACAGACATATCAATTGAAAAACCTCAGACGAGGTGCTAGGCCATCATGCATGATGGTGGAGAAGTTAGAATTTGGGTTGGTACTGTAGCTACAGGACCTGAGAAGCAGAAATAAGGACTCAAGTCTGCATCTTAACCTGGAGTCACACTTATGTTGCAAAAAAAACAAAAAGGTGTTAAAGTCTGGGATTTTAATCTCATGAATAATTGCTACAATACTGGTGAAAGAAGAGAGGCCCAAACTTATTCACAATTATGTAAGAAAACAGTGAGATACAGAAAGCTTTTGTTTTTTGTCAAATTTAATAATTATTGAATATAGAGTGTAAGTACGCTCTAGAAGAAAAGGCACGCAGCCACAGGAAAAAGTACTTACTTTTTCCTGTGGCTGCGTGCCTTTTCTTTCTTTTTTAGACGTTAGACATAACGGACACAGATTGACCCATAGATCCTCCTCCACTATTTGATTTGGTCGCAAACAAGTATTCTAGGTATAGCTTGTCTCCATGGAAACTTGCTCATTAATCTGAGTGACTTAACAATTTCCTCTCCACAGAGCAGCAGACAAGCAGGCGGCCCATGTCTTAATGGTCTTTACATCAACATGAATCAAAATGTATGCAGCGGCGAACTTGTGGTCATTTAACAGAACGGTCTGAACAACATACTACAGACTTGTTCAACACCAAAATTACCACCTGCTTTTTAGAACTTTAAATTGGTAAGAATTCAGAAAATAAAAAAAGGCAGATACAGTTTAATTCAGTGTTTTGATTGGTCTGAATTAAGTTGAAATTATTTTTCTTGCAGGCACAGCCGGATACTTTTTTTCCAACTCGAGCCAGGTGATGTGATTTCTCTCTGAAACATGCTCATAAGAAAGGCTCTGAGGACTGACGGGTTGCTGCTGTTGTCTACAAGAAACAAGTGAAAAGCAGGTGGAGGACTGCAGAGAAGGAGATTTGGAGAATACTTTCATGGATAAGTGTCTAAACAGGATAATGGCGCTTCCACAGTCCCAGCAAAGCAGTAGATGCCGTTTGAGCTTGCCAACTCCATCTGAATCTTGCAGGATGAGGGGTGCCAACAAATTACAAACACCCATCCCTTCATCCATGAACTTAATAATGCTGCGCTTAATGCAGACACTGTATGCCAAATTAATACACATACAAAACCCTTCAGACTGTTGTAATACGGCATTAACAACAATCAGGTGTTCCTGCATGGATAAATCTGTATTATTTGCTTAGTATTAAACCAATTTTCTTAATCAACACAGCATTTTAGGATACAACCACATAAAAAAGCAGAAGAATTACATCCCTTTAACTATATTAAAGCTGTAATTAGAATTGTCTAGAGATGTGGCTGTCTTTAATGGACTATTCTCCTGTTCTGCATTTAAGTGCCTTGCCTGAAAAATGCTCCTGGGCAATGCCAGGGCAAATCTAACGGATCTGGGAATTAAAGCAGGAGAAGAGGCAGGAAGAGTGCTGTATTTTTATGTCCTCCTTTCACAATATTAATCCCTGCCCACTAATCCCTCCGCTGCTCCAAATAAAACTCTAATGGCTGCAGTGGTCATCTGTATCACACCAAGCTGATGATGAATTTGGTGGCAAAATTTACTCTCTCGCATTTGAGCGGTATATTTATAACGCAAAACATATACAGTTCTGTGGAAATGCAGATATCCAGAGCCCAGGTGGGGAATCTGTCAATACTTTTCCTCAGTCCCATGTAGGGGGCACAGCATGTGGACCAACGTCTGCTAAATTTAGTCCAAAATAAAAATAATAATGTATCCATTAATTTTTCTTGTCGTTATAATTTGATAATTATAATTTAAAGAAATTACATTTTAGTATTTAACTTAGTAAATATTCTTTTCTATAAATGCATCAATCTGGTGCTCTGAGTTTATTTGCAAATTTGGGATTTTAATACAGAGTACCTGCCTTGGGCAGTTTGAGAACAGAAAACCTTAAAATGTGTCTATAAGGGACATGAAACTAAAAAGAGATGCAAAAGTCTAGATTTTTACAACTGTTGTAATGTGGAATAATGCTGGAGTGTAAAAACACAAAAATATTTTCCAGAGAGAGTAAAGGTGAACATACTGTTAAAATAAACAGGCTACATAGACATGTAATGAGCAGCACCAAGAACACAACAGCTTCCCTTTTTGTATTCTGACATCAGGTAGTTTAACAAATACTACTACAACCCTTTGGTAAAACAGGTTGTAGCAGGAAATGTGACTGTTCCTTAAAAAACATAAACACCTGCTTACCAGTTCTTTGCGAAGACCTGGATGGACTCGTTTCAAAACTGCCATTGTCTCTGTCCACCGCCTGCATTCTGAACGTGTTTTTGTGTTTGTTCACAATAATTTTTTTGGAGTAATATACTGTGCAAGTCTCCTAATCTTGGTGATTCTGACATATCAAAGACAGCTCTGATGGCAAGCAAAAAGAGGATGGAGGATTCAATGGACATGCGCATCCTTTCAATCAATGTGTTGAAGCATTATCATAGTCGGCTCATACGCAACCGCTGAGGTTTCTCCACCACCCTTTAGGATCTAATCAATACAGATTCTATCAATTGTCAAGCCCAACCAGCCCGCCCCCCTTTGGCTACAATGGGGCTGGAGCTAAATGATTCATATGTGTAGAGTAAAGCAGACAGAAAGTCTTTCATCTCTCAGTCAAGGCCTTAATTCTAAAGAGAATAATGAGGCAGGTACAAACCTATGGTGAAAATTGTTATGGGGACCGCGGATGAATTCAAGAGGGATTTGCACCGACTTTGCCAATGTTTTGATGGCTTAAAGGCGCCCACATCCTCTCTGTGTTGAAAAGAGTGGATGTGAATCAATGCAAAACAACATACGATGGAGATGACATGATGAGATAGAAGGTGGCATTCCTAATGCGTCCTGTTTGGTGACGACGCAGACCATTGATTTTCTACATGATTACTTTATGATTTTTGAAGGAGAGGTTATTACACAGTTGATGGAAAATAAGATGAAACAATAAAATGTTAAACTGTCTGACAATATTTCCAGCTGGACCTAAGTGGGCTGCTTGGGTTGAGCGAAATAAACCAGAGCCAATCAAATCACTGCAAACTCACAACCATCTGCACAGCTTTCAAAATGAACATGAGACACTTTGAAGATTCTGTCTCAAGAAAGCGATTATCTGTGAGCCTCATATGCAGCCCTACAGGGACTTATTAGTGATCTCACTAAGAGTAAACAATGAGCCTAAGGAGACAGAATGAAAAAGAAAGGGGGAACAAAGTCGTTTATCACGGATTTGTTTTCACCATAATTAGAAAACAAGCAACGTAATGGTGTTAACAAGCAGATGACCTTTGTCTCCACGCCCCCGTGTCTGAGAACGCAACAATCATCCCCAACCCAAACTTCAAAAGCTGCTAAACTGATAGAACAAAGAGATTTAAAGCAAGGTTTTGCCATTGATTTTTGCAGAGTTTGGACCGTGTGCTGAATGATTAATCTTCTGCTCAGGTCCTGTTTTTAGTGAGGATCAGCTTTTCTTCAAGAACTCCACCCTCAGGACAATTTATCTTCATACACCCAAATTACCATTTCAGGTTTTTCACAGCATCAGTGATACAACAATTGTTATATAACATCAAGACAAGCAGCTATGGATTTTATGTCTTTTTATGATTTAGATCATAAACAGATTTTTTCCAGTCCCATCTTATAAAATATTAGTTTAAATACTGAAATACTGTCCAGCTATTTAAAATACTAGTACAAGCGCCACACATAGGCAGAAACATGATCATGCCTTAGGGTAATAATGTCACTTTACATGCAACATTACACGTGTTTGAGGATACTAATCTACTTAATTAAAAACAAGAATAATCTATTGACGTCACCCTGGTCTAATTAAGCATTAGCCTTTTTATTAAGCAGTTAAAACTGAGAGCCCTTCCTTAAGCTACCTCTGCCATCCATTAACCAACAATCCAGGCGGTCCAGTCCAACACAGATGAGAGCTTTATTAATGGAAGCACCAGAGGTCTGTGTTAGACATCTGTCATTTTAATGCATGAACTTCTCAGAAAATCCACCTCTATTGTTATGTATAACCCACAGGGGATGCAGATAGATGCTAACCCACAGCAGGGCTGAACACCCTTGGACACAACCAAACGATTTCATGATAATGGATCTGATCAGAGACTAGAAATAAATAAACAAACATTCCCCACTTCTTAATCTTATGTGTCAAATTTGCCTCTTTCTATTATGGTTAGTCTTGATGGCCTCCTACATAATCCTGTGTTATGTGCATATTCTCAGAGTTTGCAGACTCTGCGCATAATGTTTCTTGTTACAAATTCCTTCTCATCCCACAACCCAAATGGATTCTAGCAAGTTTGATGAGCTAGTTGAGCATCTTACAAGGATCGCTCACCTATCAGTGCAGCACAGAGTGGCAGGCTGGCAGCTGTGGATCCTTGCGAATGTTTGTTTGGACTCTCAACCTCATCGGCGCGGTGTTGCTTGTTAAACAGTTTTTCCCGTTGAGCAGTTTATTGTGCAGAAACCAGGTACAACTATACGGTTGTAAAAAATGTACCTAAGCAGACTGCTTTGAGTTCGTTTTGAGTAAGAACAGAACTCTGGAGAGTTATGTACGCTTGAGCTTAAGACAGCAACTTGCTTGGACATTTTGAGCAGTGTACTATTAATATTGTTATGCGTTTATAAAAATATGAAAATTCAAACTGCTTTTGGCTTTATTAAGCTAACAGTATTTGTATGCAAGATGAAGTTATCACATAATACTCATGTTTTGGTTCTCTTGTCTGGTTTCACAGTGGATCGGTATCAATCACCTCCAGGTAAGACATGGAGACAGTTGGGGTGGAAGAATGAGGTTCTCTGATTTAGATCAATTTCCCAGCTTCCACCCCATATCCTCAGACACTCCATGTCTGGAATATTTTGACAAGCACTACATCAGACTGAAGAGCCTGCTTCATGGCAGCAGTGATCACTGCTGTGCCACAGCATCTCAGCTACAAGGATCTTACAAAATCGAAGCTTCCGGTCTCTCTGGAAGAGATCAACATTAATATAAAGGTGTTACTACTGAGAGTTGAACAGGATCGCTTTCAGGGTGGTTAGTATCATTTGCACATTTTTAATTATTTTGAAAGCCTGTTTCAGTACATGCCGCTATTTTACATAAGTGTCAGATTGGGTAGGTATTTTGTGTCATTTAAATTAAACAATTGTTGTTCAGGTGGTAGCCACAAAATGTGGTAGACATAGTGACTCATTCAGTGTTACGACTGAAACTGAAATGTCTGATGGGTATTTCAGATAGATCTAATTTTTTGATTCTTAATGGAGTTCCACAGGGTTCTGTCTTGGCTCCCATTTATTTAGTACTTTATTTACTTCCCTGGTATCATTTTTGAAAGATTTAAGGGACAACAGAGAAGATTTTAATTAGTCCTAACAGTAATTCACACACCCCATTATCCAAACCTTGGTGATCATGTATGGCATCACATTCCTGCAAAAAATCCATAGGAACATATTGTCATCTTCTTATTTGTTGGCAAAAAATGGCTTAAGACATTATTTTAGGAAGGTTACAATATTTAGCAGTGACAAAATCCCATTTATTAATGAAAAGAGTGTATAGCTCTCAAGGGCATTTCCATTTATATGCGGGCTGATGAATTCAGCTCGTCAAGCTGCAAACTGTTTCCCCTCTGGCCATCTGTATGGTCTCACCATAAACTCTCTGCGTTTAGTGGGCATATTTGTCAGTTGTTGATGGTAGCTCCTCTGTCTGATCTGATTGGCTGGATTTTCAGCTCAAACTCAGTGACAACCAGCTCAGGACTTTGCTCTTTCACTCACAGCCTGTGGACTCAGTATTCACTCTTAGGAGATCAGCATAAAGGAAAATGAATGGAGCTCTTGGATTGACTGCTTCGTCAATGCCAGCCAGTGGCATGTCAAGCAGCGTTGTGTGCATTAAAGTTTCCCAAGCTGCATTTTCTTTTATTTTTGCTCTTTAAAAAAAAAATCACAAACAACTGAATTTTCTCCAAATGATTTAATTCCATTGCACAGAAAATCCAGGAATAGATCATTTTGTGAATATGGAACTGTAAACAGGCAGGGGTTCATTTTAATGTGATCTGTTAAAAGGTTTTATCAGCATGATCTCTCCAAGTTCATTTGCAGCTCAGGTAAGAATCCAATAACGTCACCCTGCGCAATTTTGGCACTCTTGGTAAAGACGTGTAAAAAGACATAATTTATTGCTTTAAAATTTGTAAATTACACATATTGCATTATTTAATTTATCTATGTAAACAGAAAATCTTAAATTACTAACTAATATGTCCATAAAAAGTCCTAAAGTTGTTGTTATTTAGGTAAAGTTTTTAGATGCCCTACAGTGGCAGCAGTAAATTTTCAAAACAAAACCAGGAAATGGCTGCTGATTTACAACTGTGCTATAATGGACCGGCTTTTCAGCTTGTTAAAGACAATTCCGGTTAGGTTCCCATAGTTATGTAGGTATCTGAGTATTGATCGAATCGTTTAAGGCTGAACTTAAAAAATGAATCTAGCATTAAGAAAAACAGTGAGAACCACAGTGGTGATTGTTGCCTGAATTTTGTAAAACGTGAGCTCCAATCCTGCAGCTTCCAGGGAGCCTGGAATGAGAATGAATGGCTGACAGCAGCCGACCCCAGCCAGGCTTTAGTTGCACTTCAGGGATGGACCTGCCCTTCCATGTCAGTGTAAATGTAATTTTCACTCTGCTAAAGCACCCCAGGTAACTCCTTAACCTCGAATTCTGGATTAAAGTGTGAGAGAGGGAGCTGGGCAGAGACAGACAGAGACACGTGATGCGGGAAATCAAATCAGTGCGAGGAAAATCTCTGGATATGCTTGCATGTATAAAGAGAATGCTCCTGCACAAACTGGTTACCTGCAGTTAGTCCCATTTTACCTCATTACACTGTGATTCATCAAAATAATATGTGTAACACCAGGGGATCAAATCTAATTTCACACAGTCAATATTCTGACCTTTAGATCTCAAAACCAATTTACTGCCTGGAACTAACAAGAAACTTTAAGGGAGACTTAAACACTTATTTTTCTGACTTTGTGTTAATATATACTGTATATGTACTGTGCAATACTGATTGTTTAGATTCAAATATAATTAACTTGTATTTTACAACATTTACACAGACTTGGTAGTGAGTAGCATGCTACAATAAGTCAAATGTTGTTTTTTATTTTATTTTTAAAGAACATTAAGAACAAATATACAATGAGCCATATTTCTAACATTTATGTGTCCAGTCCATCACACAAAAAATCTCAACCTTCATGCAGGACAACGTATCATTTTTTCAAATTGAATCCTGTTTAAAAAGCTAATACCTCAATTGGCACAAATAAATTAGCAGAAAATCAATGATGCCGCACAACCTTTCTATGACGATACCCAGAAGATCTCCTGATCTAGAAATGGGAGGAAAGCTGCCTTGAAACCCTTATTAAAATGAGAAGTGAATAAGGGAATCTATGAGAAAGCATGGACAGAATAAGAATTAGGGCATTAGGATAAATATAGAACAAAGATACTTTTGGAGGACAGATTTTGAAAGCAGAGTAACCTTATACAGTTTGCAGAAGACTGATAACAGAACAACTACACATCTTTACCACTGAGTAGTTTAGGGTTTGTGTGCACCTGTATGAAAACCCGACTCGGCAACAATTGTTGCCAGAAATGCTTAGGATTTCTCTGAAACAGGTATTTAGGATCCAGCTCTCCACTTTATGTTAATTGCCGGTTTGCCACTGGGATGCGACGACAGGATGCAGCGTTTCCCTCCGCTACATTATTCATGTGCTCCAAGAGTGGCTTGGCTCTGTATTTGACTCTGGGTTGTTTTGTGCAGCGTCCCCCGCTACAAAGACCCCACCCACCCACACGTCCCACCATATGAATTCTTAATCGACTAACACAAAATCAAATCCTGCTGGACGCTCCGAAGCCCAGCAGGCAAAGCAGAGTTGGTTACAAGTTTAGGTGCATCTCATCATTGTTCTTACACTCTGTTTACATGAATACAAAATGCTGATGAATAAGATAATCAGACTGTGTCTTTCAATGAATATATAATGTCTTGCTAGAGCTGGAAGATCTCCCCCAAGATCACCAGCTGTCATGATGTGCCCACTTCTCTATGATCTATAGGATCTTAGGGTCTAAAACTTCAAGCATGAGAAACAGGAGCAGTAAATGTCCATCCAACTGGGCAAACAGAATCACTTAATAAGTACAAACTGACACAAATAATGACTCAATCACATGGCTGGCGCTCTACGCATTTCAGCATTTTGAAGTGTTAAAAGGTTTCTGAAGGTCAATCTGAGTATAATAAAGAAAATGGATTTAATTGACTTTGAACATGGAATTTCAGAACCTGGTGATCTGATGGGTTTATCAAACATGTACACTTTGAGTTTAACAGAATGGAAAACTCAAGGTTTAACTCTTAGTTTTAGCAGAACACTATAAATAAAAAAAGAACAACAAACAAGAAAAACAGAGGAAAAGAGCGAAGTGAACTGGATGTAGCAAAGGCCTTGTCAATATAAAACAATTCAGAAATGAACTGAATACACACAAATAAAAACTAAAACACAAACACACATAGATCAAGACATTTGAATATATTTGTCTTTTATATGGTTCCATGTTAAAGTTTTAGTGTTTGTAGATGTTAGTTTATGTTTAGCTTTGAAAGTCTGGGTTCTTTGTGCGTTTTTTTTTTTTTTTTCTTCACTTCAGTTACTCTATAAACTCCTGTTTCTGAATTTATTCTTACCATTCTTAGGTTCACTCTGGTGTTGCAAAGAGGCAGGGGTTCATTTTAATGTGATCTGTTAAGAGGTTTTATCAGCATGATCTCTCCATGTTCATTTGCAGCTCAGGTAGGAACGTAATTACGTCACCCTACACATTTTTGTGTCACTCCAAAGACATGTAAAAAGATGCAACAATTTCATGCTTTACAGTTGCAAATTATACATATTTCAGTACATAATTTGTTCATGTAAATAATTCAATTCAGTGTATATATAGCTCCAATTTACAACTAATGTCATTTGGAAGCACTTCAAGAGAAAGAGGTCCAATCCATATCAAAAATGTACAATCAATTATATAGACAATTTAGTTACATGAATTCCAATTCAACCCCAGTTATTCTATAATATAAAGCACTCAAATGCAGTTTATATTGACAATTAGTCAATAACCTTTTTCAGAAGGTTTGCAGGTTGTACCTTTTAAGTGGACGGTTTACTGTATCAAGCCTTTAACTTTACAGCAATTTCCCAAACCTTTGTTCTGTTTGATAATTACGTCTGATATGTTTTCCTCCGTTTTATTGTTGAATGTTTCTGTCAGCTCTTTGCTAATTTGTCTCACTTTTCTCTTGTTCTAGTGATAACACCTCCCAGTTTGTTGGTGTCATTTTTACTTTGCTAAATCTTTTCCTTAACAAATTCTGACCTTGGTCTTTATCTTATTACTGGAAGGTTTTTTAGGCTTTTGTCTGTCTGTTTGCTTTTTGCAAATTAGATTTTATATATTTGTCTCTTGCCCCTAAAGATGATATGTTATTGGTAGTGAAAGTAGAAAATTGGACCCCGGTGGCCTATATAACTGTCTGAACAGCTTGAGGTAGGCTGACATGGGACACACCAAAACAATCTAACAAAAAGAAAGAAAGTGAAATTGAATATTTGTAAGATGAAAACACCACACCATTTGACAAAGGTGAAGCTCAACATCGATTCACATAGGTCATGCCTTCATGGATGACAACAGAAGCTTTGCCAAACAGACTTTGTCATTTGTTTGAATCTAACATTTAACAGGAAGTGACTATGATTTACAGGAATATAAATGAGAATATCTGGAAGAGCTCAGGTAAAGCAGACATGGCAGCGACACTTTGGGCAAAGAACGAGTTGTGGGTGTATGGAGAAAGTGATATGGAATTGCCAGAAAGAAGGAAAACAGGAAGATCACACAGACAAAATTGATTGATTTAGTAAAAAAAAGATATGCTAGTATAACAGAGAAGAATGGGTTGAGATGAAGGCAGATGATCTTCTATGGCAAACCTTAAAGGTAGCAGAAACTAATTCACACCTAGGAACTATGTGAAAATAGGTTATGTAAGAAGTTAACACATTTTCATCTTAAGGCAACTGATTTAACTGCAAAGGTATAAAAAAGCAGAGAATAGCAGGGGCACAGGTAAACAATAAACACGAAATGATAGATAAAAGTTAGTGATCACTCGGATAAGTGAACAGGTGGGCAGCAGAAGGTAAAACTGATTTTCACTGAGCCGTTTAATCCCCAGTGCAAAATGTAATTTCAGGATTTTGTTGGGGTTTTTTCCACCCTGCTCTCGCAATAACAAGGCACCTCCAGCATGTCCCGATAAAAGATGGAGCAGGAAGAGAGGAAATTAAAACAACAGCATATTAAATCTGTGGAATTATAGAGTCATTAACATTAGCCCATCTGATTCCTTAATGTCAGGGTAAACAGACATATCACTCAGGCAGACGCCAAATCTCATAAGAGGTGAGGCACAGGTGGAAAACACAAACCAAACACTGTGCCATAACACGGCGATGAGGGGACAAGTGAGAGACATTATTATAGCCAGAGAGAGAGCGATATGGAAACATAGACTTGATGAGAGTGGGCGGCGGAGCATTTGTTTGGGATTGGTGTTATTGTGTGCACGTCTTTGTGCGTGTGAAGCTCAGAGGATAAGTGAAAAAAAAGCAGGACAGGCCACATCACCATAAAATGTAATCTATTAAAGCTTATCCCAGGCAAGATCGCTACATCTAAATTCATCTCAGTCCATCAGGCTCTCTGCTATTCCCAGTGCTGATCTACCTTAATGGGATGTGACAGCACATGTCCTAAGGAATGAGGAAATAAGGGGTCTCCATGTCACACAGCGGCATCATTTTTCAATAAAAAATTTCCCTCATAACATCAATGCATGGGCCAGTGTGAGTCTCTCACTGTGTGATAAATGTGGATAAATTTACTGCAGTTATATCATATTTATACACAATTACAACTGACATAATCTAATTAAATATTTCTAAGGTAGATTATTTTGCTTATAATAATGTTAAACACAATGTTTTATTGCATTTTGTAGAAACCAGTCAGTCCTTTCCAAATATCAATTTATGTCTTCATGTACTTTACTGATATCGGTTGTAAACTTGCATCATTGGATGGTGCAAAGAGCTGCGTAAAAATGTAGAAACAGAGGAAATAATTTATCTTGTAGATTTTTTTAGGAGTTCGGACCAATTCATTGGACAAAGCAGAGAGCCAAAAAATACAGGGAAGCTGCTTGCTGTATGTTTTTTTTACAAACATTCACAACGATGAAAAAGTAGGATGGTTACAATAAAAGTCTGAGGTTAATGTTGGATTGACAAAGGAGGGATAACTAGTGTTATTTTTAGGTTTTTATGCATGGAGAATGTAACATGTACAGTTATTTACATATCTTAAAAAATACACAACAATAAACTGGTGTTAGAGTTAGCTCTGCTCATTTCTAAAAGTGTTTTTTTTTTTTTTTTTTCCAAAGCTGTCAACAAAAACATCTGGTCTTTGTTTCAGTAAAATAGTACACTAGCATTTCATTGACCTGTTTGTTGTTACTTTGTCACATTTTTTCACATACACACTGCAATGTCCAATCATGAATCATTAATGGTCACTAACAGCTGACAGGCTCATTGAATTACACTGTTGGTGATATTCTTGCTTGTTGAAGCAACCTTTGTGACCATTTTACCAGCATTTTTACTTTTAAAAAGCTAAAGAGTTAGCAGCAGTCTTCAAAAGAAACCCTCCTCTGGTACGTAATCCCTCGGCTTTTATCCAGTGTCCTCCAAAGTATAACTGCATAGAAGAGCCTTATCTGGAAACGCAGCAGACACCTGTTACTTGCTTTTTCATGTGATGGTTTCTCTTATCTTTCATCCCCTACTGCTCACCTTCTTCCCTTCATATCACCCTCTTTTCAATGCATTGCCTCTCTGTCAATGACTGTTCTGAAACAAGGTGGCGCGTTCTCCCTCTTCTAGTTTATGGCAGAGGGATTAACTGCTGTCTTACTCCAAGGCCTTTTCAGTCAACACTCTGATCCTTGGACTACTGGGCTGATGCAGCAAGGTGCAAATACCTGCAATGTTTGCCTTCCTCCAGCGAAGGAAAACTAGGGGACACACTTTAGCTAAACGGAAATACCTGAAAAAAAAAAGAGAGAGCTTAAGAGAACTGTGAACTTACAGTTTATTCCTTTCCTGGAAAAGTGGGGAGAGTGATTTTTTGCTTTCAAACAACAATAATCATATTATATAAATATCAATTCAGTTGGAAATGTTGTATAGAATGTGTTATTTCCTTTAAAATGTATTTTGTCTGGAGGCATTCAGGGTTCATCTTTACTGAAACAATTCAAATGATTGACTGGCGGCTTTGTGAACGGTCTTGTTTAGGAGGACAGCGCGTTGGGATCTGTGGATGGAACAGTGATTGTTGCATCCTGAAGCAAAAAGACACTGTAAAAAGCATTTTCACATCTATCATTAATTTCCTCACTTTTCGGCCCTCTCATTTATAGGTGCAACTAAAAGAAAAATACCATCAAAACTGTTCGTTAAAAAGCAGTTAAATAGTAAAAGTAGTACCGTATTTTCCGGACTATAAGTCGCAGTTTTTTTCATAGTTTGGTCTGGGGTGCGACTTATACTCCGGAACAACTTATGTGTGGAAATTTACACATTAATATATCATATCACATGTTATTTTCACACTAACCCGTAAGAGGGCGCTCTTGGAATGTGTTATTCTACCTCCGGAGTTAGCCGAGTTGTTTACAAGCGACACAGAGGACGAAGATTTCATTGCATTTAGTGATTTGGAGTGACGGATGGTTTGGTAAACTTGTTAGCATGTTATTTATGCTATAGTTATCTGAATAACTCTTAATAAGTTATGTTAACAATCCAGGCACGTTCTCAGTTCGTTGTTCATGTGTCATGTAACGTTAGCATACCGTACAATTATTCAGCCTGTTGTTGCCTGTATTCTATTTTTATTTCCTTTCAAGATGACATGTCTGTTCTTAGTGTTGGATTTTATCAAATAAATTTCCCTCAAAAATGCGACTTATATATGTATTTTTCTTCTTTATTATGCATTTTATGGCTGCTGCGACTTGTACTGCGAAGCGACTTATAGTCCGGAAAATACAGTACTTAAATTCTAACAAATTGTTTTTTTATCTCCCATTTTCTTCAATTTGATGAGTATCATTTACAACTAATGACATAAGAGTTCTTTGTAAAATTTTAAATTTCACAGAAACTGATTTTCATATTTGCTGCCATAGTCAATTTCACAAACACTTGAAAAAGAACTAAAGTGACCCTGTACTTAAGCTGAATTACTGAAATGATTCTGTAATCAATTACTGAAATGACACCAGAGGTGCATGTGCATCTCTGGTGTACAGAGATGCACATGCACCTTTGTCACTTTTTTACTGCACACCTTAATTTCTCCAATCTTCTTCTGTTCTCTCTACCTCCATGCCGCCAGCTTTTTGTCTGAGCAAGGGAAGGCTTTTAGTTCCTTATCAAACTCTCATGAATTATGAAGAGCTACTGTCCAGTGGCCTGGACAGAAACACATCTCACTGTCTGCGTGCCTCTCTGTTAAAGCAGCTCAGAGAAGAGCAGAACTGCAATATGGTCACAAACACCTCGCTATGCCGGTCTATGATGTGAATTATTTAAAGCTGGTATGACCCTCCATCTACCCCTCCCACCTCAACCCTCCAAAACCTGTGTGCGCAGCAGAAAAATCAGCTATCTACTTTCAAGCCCTTAGCCCTCGCAGACATCTACTGTCACAACAACAAGATTTTCTTTGGGGGAGAATCGTCTGCTATGGATCGACAAGTTGAAGCTTGAAAATGATTAGAACTCATTTGGGGAAAAAAATGCTTCCTCTAATTCAAACTTTGGTATCAATTTCAGCTGCAAATAGAGTTCTGGAAAGTAATCCATAAAAATAGTGATGAAGTTCTATAAGTAAGAACGTTAAACCTCAGGTGAGGAGGAAAACAAGATTCATCTTGTCATAACAGAATAATATCCTAAATCAGATACTCATTTTTATAGCTTCCTTTTAAACAACACAGTGTGTTGTGTAACACCTTAGGATGCTCTAAAAACATGACAAATGGCTCATAAATTCTGTTGAATAATAATAAACACATTGCAAAAATCAAAGGAACTAGCCTGTTCTAAGTCATACATCTACAGATCCAGTGAGTTCATGTGAATCATCATGAACCAGATTAATTACGCCGTTCCCCAACACTGAAAGAGTTCAGTGTTTAATCACTTTTATTTATTATGCAGCTAAAGTCTTTATGCCACCAGAACTCTTTCACATTGTTGTCACATTACAACCACATTCTGGGACTTTATTTAGCAGACAAATGTAAAGTTGATGCAGAACTGTAAAATGAATAGATTGTTTTTTACACATAATCACAATAAAATAAAAGTTTTGTAGATTAATGACATTTGGTGAGGTTAATGACTGGTGAGCTCATTTAGAGTTGGATGTACAAATATATAAAATCCAAATTAAAAGTTTACGCTGCAATTTTGACTTTAATTAAAATAGTTGTTTTGAAAGCTTTTAAATATGATTTAATAAATTTCATACTATTCAAAAATGCCAAAGAATGAAAAATAAAAGCATAAATTTGAAGGACTTTTATTTACACTTTTTTGGCTGATCTCTTTTTTTATTATTAAAATTGAAAGTCGTGTATGATTATACTTTTACTTGGATATAAATATAAACAGAGTGAATATCTCTGTAAAAATCATAATTTTTTGCCTTAATTTCTGAAAGTCTGGCTGCTTCAGTGGCGATGATCGCTAAGGAAAAGACACATTCAGACTATTTTTTGTATTTTTCCGATTGTTTTCAGTCTTTTCAAAGAATAGAAGAAGGACCTCTGTTGCCTTTTGCATATATAGGACTCAGCACTGCCCCCTATCGGTGCAAATCTCTACTTTTTCTGATCTGCCATAATGTGCAGTGAAAATGCTAATTTTTATTAAATATATTAGACATGTTCAGTACATGTGTAAGCAAACATGTATTCTGGCAACATTGAAACAACATCGTGCACCAACTGTCTCTTATTCAGCGTGTGACACTGACACCAGCAGTTCACAGTTCACTGCCTCACCTCACACTTCTTTCCTATATTTGAACAGCCAATG
>CAEFZY010036089.1:0-22184 GCA_903066815.1 Brachyrhaphis roseni
TCTAGATGGTAAAATGCGTTGAGCTGCTAACACGTCATTGGCTCGTTTGATGTTTGCGTCAACAATGCCATGTCAATTAATTAGAAAATGAGTGTATCTTTGCATAAAGAAAAAATACTCTATGTTTTTGTGTTGTCTAAGTGACAGCGTATGTTACTCTCATTTAAGGGATTGAAAACAGTTCATTTCTCTGTGTTGAGTTTCTTAGTTCTTGATCAGTTGATCCTGTTGTGTTCTCGTTTTGCTCCCTCTGGATTAATTTAGCCTTCATTTGTCACACCTGGTTTCAGTAACACTCATCGACTCTCCCAGCAGTCAAAAGCCTGTCCGTTCCCTGACCCCCTTGCAAGACTGTTTTGTTTTCCCTGGTTCCTCAATGCTGGCTTCACTGTGCTAAAGTTGCTTTGTTGTTTCCTTTTAGACTTCCTCAAGTTTCTTGTTTTGTTTTTAAAGCCCTTTATTTAGTAGGCCCTTTATATATATATATATAATATATATATTATATATATATATATATATATATATGAACATACAGTATGTAGTCATATCACTATATTATTTAGAAAAAAGGTAAATAATATATTGATGTCAGTTTGACCTCTTCATTGGCGTTAACACTTCATTTGATTGGTGTTGCTTGTGATTAAGTGTTGTTATTGCTGATACCTGAATCGCACTAGTGTAAACGATATGGCACTGGTGCACATATCTGGCATACAATGAGACTTTCAGTAGTCATGTTACAGAATGTTTCTAAATATTTTTTAAAAATCTGTTTAAGTCTGGCTTATCAGGCGATCAAATTATGTATGGCACAATGTTAAGCGATTAGCAAGTTTAAGCCATAGTGTTTATAAGCACAGAAATCTGTTAATCTGAAGGGAATCTATCAGTCGACTGTGATTCTGGCTCTGCTAATTACAGTCTGTTGATTTAGGAGCAGTTTGTGTTATCTTTGGTTTATGGCTGGGCAGTAAACCTGAAGGTGTGGGGGAAGTGTGCCTGTGTGAGTGAAGAGGTCACTTGAACCACCTGGACTGGTGGACAGCTGCCACTGAAACACATCCTGCTCGGAGTGGGTTTTATTGTGAACAGACATACCTTTTCATTTGTGCATAGCCACAAGTTTACACAACAATGCAGGATGAAATTCAAACAGCATGTTACTTCCATGTGTAAATGACAACAGTTTTACATCAAAGCTTTTGAGGATTTGTGTTGTGTATGTGTGTTTTGCTTTATAATTACGTCCTTAAAAACCAAATGTGTTTTGCTTAGTAGATGGCTGCACAGCTCCAATGAGGCATGCATGCTCTCAGACACTGAAACACACACACTGTGCCACACCAAAACATACAAAACAGCATTAACAAAACAAAACCATTTCCCCTGAGTTCCCAGTTTCATCTTGACAAGATCATTCCATATGTGTACTGAAAGTTAGGCTCGTAGGTGTGGATGTGCGCAGTTACCTTTGTTGCGATGGGACTAGCAGGCTGTTGTGTCTATACACACCCCACCGCTGAGGCCTCACAGAGATGCTGAGGAGATGAATAGGATCTCAGAAATGACTGGCGTGTTGGAAACTCTATTATCCTGCACATGGAAAAAGGCGTGTCGAGTTTCACATATCAGGTGAACGTGTCTGTATTAGCTGTTGGGTTTTTATGGGTGGAAATAATTATTCATTGCATTTCAACAGGAAAACAAATAGAGAACAGGGAGGGAAAGAGTGCTCAGTGTCTCTGGTATGGTATAATGTTGAAAGTTTTTATGCAGAAGCAGATTTCTTCAAACTGAGTCCCAGAGCAAAACACACACAGGGAACCTCCACTTCACGTCTTTGTCCATCTTCATCTATCAGCATTTTAACTTGCTATTGTTTGTTTCCTCAACTATGTGTGATTTTTTTTGGGTGATAGGTAATAAACTTCTCATATACTCTGGTTGAACTGCTCTATAGTCAAGGCAGGAAAACTGATTAAATTGAGGATTACTTTGGAGTTGTAACATTTCACATCCTTCAGCTTGTTCCTACCTCTCAAACTGTCCAGTTGTTTGATGTTACAAGTATCAACTATAAAATATGTTTTATAAGGATCACGTGACAGTTTCCAGACTGATAACAGACAAGAACTTTGTTTCTTATCTGTCCTTGAATTCCAATAAATTGGAAGGATTTCTTGAAATTACTCACCAGTAACTTTCCAAAAAATGTGATGAATCTCAGGTAGTTTACATCTCAACAAGGGAGACAATTACCTTTTCACAGCTTTTCCCCCTGATAAATTAAATCATATTTTGAAATTGGATTTTGTGCTTGCTCTGGTTATTTTCTTCAGATACAATGTTTTTGGGGGTCTGAACCAAAATTAAAGAAAATTGTAAAGAGGAAAATATTTTTTTGAGCACTATTTGTGCTGCTAAAATGGCATTTTGTAGCTTTGTGCAAATGTCAAGATGCAACCTTTTGCGATTTCTAAAATGTTAACAGATTAAAGTGTTATATCTTTATGTATTAGTAAGAAGTAATGAGCACAAAAGTAGAATCGCCAGTCATTTTCTATTCTAAGCATCTAAATGAATATTACTGCAGTGCCACAGGGAAAAGATAATATCAGGAATCCTAAAGTAGCACTGGTTGCAACCTTCTAGTCTGAATAGTTATCGGGCCAGTGTCCTTAAACTGTGCCACAGATTGTTATAAGTTGCAACACTCTAAAACTGAAATTGAGCAATTTCAGTTTGGGTCCAGGCTTCAAATCTTGGGGAAATTTAAACTCTTGCAATGCGGTAGTCAATATATATTGACATAAACATACAGAAATAACACTTATTAACATGAAATAACCTGATCTTTCTTTGCCTTCCTTTGCAATTCAGCTTGATTCTCATCCCCCTTCAGTCCCTGACTGGGATTTCTTCCATTGAGCTGAATCTTTCTGCTTGAACGTAACCTGAGCCTGTGCGTGAAGAGAAGGAGAAGTTATGAATGATGACATCAGTTTTCTGCGCTGTTTTAGAATTGTAGTCTGCTAATGGTTGTAGTTTGGCAATGGGCGGCGAAGGAAGCGAAAGAAGCCATTCAGTACATGTTGGCCACACTTCTCAATATTGAGCTACTGAAATTGGAGTAGGAAGAATGTTTAAGACATTTTGCAGGGTGAAGATAAATAACTTAAAAAAAGAGAATGCTTTTTCAAGGTAATCTTGAATTTTGGTGACATTTCATAGGTCTTTTCCGCCTTGTTCACTTATCTTAAAAGATTCTTGCTGCCTTTTCATAAGTTAATGCACTAAATTTAAATGTGCCGCATTGAAGTTACAGACTGCGTCAGTAACTGATGACAAAGGTCATCTGCGAGTGTGTGTGTCAAAGCCACCAGGGATCTTTCCAGAGCTGCTGTGATGCCTTGAGAATAAGAATGAGTTGTTTAATGTCACTCTTAGTCATTACCAGGTTACTGATCTCAGCTGGACATTGTTGCAGACATCAGCGTTGCCAAATGAAGCTTGTCTTGATAATAACTTGGAGATGTTAAGGCTGCAAAAACTGGGTAAAATAGCTTCTGTTACAATTTCTGGCTGCAATGACTTTCACGGTGAGTAGCTGTCTGTTTGTATTTTTAGACAAATCTCCACAGAGAATCACCTTTGGATATGACAAAGGATTGTTTCCAAGCAACATGTTTTTACTTAACAGTAGCACGTATTTTATCATTGTTTTTGAAACATTGCATGTTCCAAATAGAGTGGGATTAGGATAAACATTCTGAAACCATTCTTGGTTTATTTTGCATTACTTTCAAAGAAGTTGTTCATAGATTATTACATGTTGTTTTACATCATTACAATCCTGTTGCATAATTAATTAACTAATTAATTAAAGTAATGCTGTCTAACATCTTTCTTTAAAAGCTGTTTTTACATAGTTTTAAGCTATTTTTTTCCACATTTGTCTTGTTTTTACTGTGCACATATTGGCGCCCCGTAGTGGACATAAGTAAAAGGCTATAAAATAAATTATTCTTTTATTACAGCAGCAGTTGTACAGGATCTTGGTCAGTGAACTGATAAACCCATTGATGATTGTTAATATGATATGTTTTTCCCATTTAGCTGATAAAATTTCTAGAAATGACCTATGTCCATCTTTCTGTAAGAGACTAGTACATTTTTATTTGAACCTTTTTAGTCAAGAAGTTGTTTGTTTTGTTGTTGTTGTTGTTTTGTTTGTTTTTTATCCTACATCACATTTGATTTAGGTGTATTGGAGCAGGGATACATTTAAACATTGCAGGACAACAACCCACGAGGCCTAGACTTGAAAAACCCAGAATTAAAGTAATTGCTTGATTCTCCAACGTCTGGCAGAAAACAGAGCTGAGTGTTGCTACTGAAACTGAACCAAAAAATGTGTTTAAACACAGTTAATTTATGACTTAATAATTAGTTTTTCAGAAACCAGACTGATTTGAATGACATTTTTCTTAGAATAAATTAAATCCATTTATTCTCTGAACAAAAATTTAAACAGATTTTATTGTGATCAACAAATACTTTCCAAACATTGTACTTTTACAAAACTTACAGGTCCATGTGATGTGTTTCAGTTTGGTTTTGGTCAGGCTGAATGATTCACGAGTATCTGAACAATATGACATCATAGCTTCTCGTCTGACCTACCAACAGTAAATCAGGTGCAACAACAGCAACACTTAAGCCCATTTTTTACGGTGGATTTCAGTGATTGTATTGTATTGACAAAAACAGGCCTGTGATAGTAACAAAAACATTTTGATTCATGTTGATCCTTTTTTCTTTTTTTGCATTTATGAAGCCATTTCAAAAAAGGACAAACACAGAGTTATCTGATAGGGTTTGTGTTAAACCCTATCAATCAACACAATATAATTTGAATAAGGAAAATAATTCTTTATGGGTATGGGACCCAAATGTGCCTTAGCCCTGGGACCCACAATCCTCCTATATCAGGCCAGGATGATATGCACTATTAATCCTGATTACCCTCTCTGCCTTTGTACATCTGATGGTGTTTTGCTTTTGAAACTTCCTTATGTTCTTCTATGAAACTAGCAAATGAACAATAAGGTGCAACTGTGTACACTAACACAGGTAAGTATGTCTGTTCAGTAATGACAGAGGAAGCAATCCAACCAGACTTGATAATTGTAAATAGATTGCCTTGTGGTACAACAGCAAAGTCTCAGCCGTTCTAATCCCTTAACACAATTATCGCCCTCTGTTTGTGTGTTTAAGCACAGCTACTCTGCCTGTGGTTTTCCACAAATGTGTACCAAAACAACTCAACTGCCATTATCTTAAAATTCCCTGTAAGTGCAAGGTAAACACGTGTGTGACACTAATTGTGCCGGCTGACCTTGAGGAATAGCATTGTTGTGACAACAGATTAAGAATATGTCTGAAGCCATTCCTAAACCTGAAGAGAGATTAAGAGGGAAATTGAATGTATCCCAAATATATCCCCCGTCTCGCCAAACTGGGGGATGATGCAGTCGAAGTGGCAGGGAGCGGGTAGAAGCCAACAGGAAACAAAGAAGGTCCAAATCTTTCCTGTTCAAACAATGAGCAGTGAAGATTATTTCTCTTCATTATGTGTCTCACCCTTCCTTCATTGTTTTTCCAGCATGCTGAATCAGAGCACATGGAGTTAATAAGTATTGCCATAAAACACTGCTGCCTGACACACTTGCATTCACACATAAGCACGAACAGGCATTCTGGCAACATCGTTCATTCTGGAGTTATGTCATCTGTGCACACAATCCTTGAATTTGTTAGAAGATTTGTTCTAGTCGATGTTTTTCTACAGCAAATTTTGCAAAGTTAAATCAACATTGTGCTGAGTCTCTTTAATCCTTTTGAGAATTGGTATTAATTTAACTCTCAGATTTCAACAAGAGATTGAGTAGTTATAACTACTTCAAGAGTTACAATTACTTAACCAGAGGTTGTTTTTTTTTGTTTGTTTTTTTCTGGAAAAACATCTGAAAGCGTTAAATTAACTCTGCAAAATTTGCTGTGGAGTCCAGAAAAGATTACAAATGTCACAAGAAACCTTGATCCCAGTTTGATCAGGAGAAAGCTACAGCAAAAGAGGTGAGTGAAAGTTTTAACTGTTTAGTCAAAAAGAGGATCAAATACATGAAGTATGCAATTTGCTGTCAGGCTTTTGTTCCAAATGAGGATTTATAGATAAAGCTTGCTTTTGTTGTATGTAAGAAAAATGTGCAAATTCCTAATTTATAGTAGAAAAAAATGGTTTGAAACAATTTGCTTTACCTTGCTTAACCATGCTATAACAAAATTTCCACCTGAACTAAGTCATTTAAATGTTGAAAGTCATACCTAATAAATTCTAACAATTAGCTTTAGGTGTTGGTCACAAAATGGTTTCAATAAAATGCATCATTATTAGAGGAAGACAATGTAGTTTTGGTTCAGATAACTAGATAAAACTACTAAATAAATGTAGCTGTATTAATGTAATAGTTTGAGTAATATGCCAATTTGTTGTTCTGACATCAGCATCAAACAGATGGAAATACAACTTCAGTAACTTTATTTGCACTATTAAGTACATAAATAACCCATTAATCAAAATTATATTCAAGATATAAGTAAAAAAAAATTACACAAAATTAAAATTAAAAAGTTCATTCAGGTTGAATGGAGGGAAAATGTGAATACATATCTTGCAACAAACAATAATTTGATTTGTGTCTGGACTTTGACTGGACCGTTCTGAATATGCTTAGCTGTTCTATTCTATTGTAGCTCTGGTTGTGTTTTTATTTGTTGTATTTCTGTAACATGAATCTCTGCCTCACTTTCAAGTATTGTTCAGTCTCCAGCCAGATTTTGCTGCTGATTGACCTTCATTTTTCACCGTTCTTCTTCTATCAGCTCTGAACGGCTCCCCTCACCCTGCTGAATGAAACCATCCCTACATTATTATGTTTTCTTCATTGTCATGTATTAATTTTCATTTTGGTCTCCTCTGACCCAAACACCTTCTTATATTGGCTATGTGTTTTAAACCAGTCTTTGCACTACATTTTTAAACAATTGTGTAATTTTGCCATTCTTTCAGGTCAGAGTTCGTACAGTATGAATACTTCAGCATGTTGCCGTCTGTAACCTGAGCATTTTATTTTGACGGTTTGGGTTGTCATATAGCGCATGCTCAGAGCCAAACTGAGTATTTTGTATGAGCTACAACAGGTCAGATCAGATCACAAAGTAAAAAGTTTAAAAGATGTGAGAGAAATCCAAGGGGAAAAACAGTTTTGGAAAAAAAAAAAGAACAAGAATAAGGAGGAAGAGGGAGGGAAAGAAAAATATAAGCAGAGGCAGAAAGTGGAGGCGCGAGCATGAGAGGGAGGTGTGTAGAAAGAGGAGTGTGGGAAAAATCAATATGCTCTCTGGAGCAACTGGAAGAGACAATCAGTCCTGTCTGACCCCCGTCTCCCCTTGGTGTCAGTGTGTGTGTGTTTGTCTTTTTGTATATGCACGCTTTTTGTGCATGTCTTTAATTCAGAAATGCCTGTATGCATTTGTAAGCAACCGAGCCATAAATTGACTTTTGAATTTATGCAGATTAATAGTCCGATATGCCCGACTCGGCGTGGGCAGTTTGTGTGCCTTTGTTTGTCTCGTCCTGCATTTGCTGTCCTCAGCTCAGATATGTTTTATTGGCACGACTACTGAGGACAAGAGAAGGATGGTGCCAGTGATGCTAATGGGATAAAACTTCATTACTTTCCCTCTATCAACTTTATGCGAGCGTCGATCGAACATGGACTCAAGGCGGAGTTGAAACAGAAAGGGGCTGGCGTGTTGCGAATGGACACTGTAGAGGCTTTAAGTGGCAGCGCAAGAGCTGCATTTAGCTGACGGTCACCAACAGTCACTTTTCCCTGCAAGTCCATCTGGCTTAATGCCATCTACAGAGTCACCTACACACACATGCCATGGGCGGTGGGCCAGCAACATTCGGTGAAATGGTTTTGCTTTGATAGCTATTATCAATAGAAAGAAAAAAGGGCTCCTTTTTCTTCCCTCCCTCCTTGTGTATGTATGTGCGTTTGAATGGTTAGGGTTTCTGCAGGCCTCGAGGCCAGCAGCTTTCACAGGCCATCCACTCGACGTTTGGGGTTTGTATAGCTGCCTCGGCCCTCCATTGTCCGTTTCCCTCCTGAATTCAGCTTCTCCATCTGCCCCCAGGGGCCTCTCAGACCATCAGGGGGTGTGGGTGTAGATGCATAGATGAAAGTGCAGACAGGAAAGAATGCAACTTCTCTGGGAGGAAGAAGTTTACCAATCATAGAACATCTCTTGTTTAATTCTCTGCAGCATCATCTGATCACTTCTTCCCTTCACCCTCCTCCTCTCTGCGTCTCTCTCTGCTGTGCAGTTGCAGGGGGTTAATTGAGGTCTGAACAGCAGGGGGGAGACAGGGGTGTGTTATGACACCTTTCTAAAGAGGACACATTCACAAAGCTGCAATACACAGCTTAATATATACCAATCTGGCAAAACAGTGTGACTCAAAGTGTTTCCTCCCCTTTTACTGCTTAAACAGCCATGACTTGTAATGGCATGGACTCCACTATACCCTTAAAGGTGTGCTGTGGTGTCTTGCATCAAAGTGGTTTAGCAGATTTTGAATTTCTGCAAATTGTGAGGTTATCTTCATGGCCCTGCTTGCCCAGCTCTTCGCTTGACTGGATTGAGATCTGAGGATTTTGGAGGCAAAGTCAACACTTCATATTTAAAAGTATTTATTTCACTGCATTGACAGAAGGAAGCAGCAGACATTTTAATCTAATGTGCAGTTGAGAATATGAAAATCTTTAACATAACTGGAAACAGTGCTTGTATAATAACCCAGGTGTCCAAAGTTTGAGAGCCAACTTACTAATGGCTAAAATAGGTTAGCATTTAGACTTTCAATAAATGTTTTAAAGCAATTCTAGGCATGGAAAAAGCACTCACTTTTAAAGTAACATGGTCTGATGCTGGCCTGCCATTTTCTGAATATGTTTGAGAGAAACTCGTGTCTGTTTTGGTATGTGTGTTTGTGGAGTGAAGTCAGATTTAATGATGCTTTCCACTATCTAGACACGGCAATGTTTCCTAAAATCCAGAGACACACTGAATTAGTCCAACATGTAAGGGTGGCATTTTAAAACACTTTTCACGTGTGGTTGTATCCTCAAGCATGGCTGCACACTCCTTCTGCATTCTCCGTGAGCAGCAGATGGTAGGTCAGTGTTCTTTTGCCAAATTCACCGCTTGATCCCGTAAATAATCACAATAGAACAACACAAACACCTCAGCAGCTACACACTGAGACCTAAACAGCAATAAGCAGTGGAACAAACACAAACGAGACAACCAGGATGCGATGACACAATCAGGTGAAGAGGATGGTCACCCCTCCTCTCCTTTGAAAGCTCTGTCTCATCTCTTTTTAAATTCTCACTGGGAAGTGTTGCCAAACAGTTGCTATGCTGCTGTCTTTGTGCAACAGTTAAAATGCTTATTGAAGCTGAAGTTTAACAGTGGGAAGCTTTACATCAAAGTCTGACATTCACCTTTTATATTCCCTCCCTTTTGATGCAGGATAACACACTCACACACAGATCCTTCCTGAGAATCGACAGTTTAACCAAATCAAAACGTGATTTAGGGTCTTCTGAGAGTCTTGAAAGCACACACACGCACACACACCCCAATGAGCAACTCCTGCAGTTTTTTGGGCCCCTGTTGGCACTCATTACCTCCACAGGGCACTCCCCATGCTTTGGCACAATTAGCACAATATACAGAGCAAACACACAATAAACAACTTCCCCACACACATGCATGCATTTTGGCACCAACGCCATCATGCAGCAGATGCTTCTGAATGAGCTGCTTTGCTGGGAATGATTCATAATGTGACAATTGAAAATCACTCTCAACACATTCATAACCACTTAGAGCTGCCTATGAATATTCACAGCCTGGAGAATCCACCACATACAGCATTCAGCTATCAGTCTAGACAACCACACATGTCGACAATGGTCCTTTCTCTGTTTTATATATTAAGTATTTTGTACCGCTTTAGCCTTCAGACAATGTTTTGTTTAACATGATGCATTAAAAGTAATTAGAACTGTGGAGAATAATTTGTGGCCAAATTTCCGCTGCTAATGTTTTTTTGTCTGTAAAGGAAATTACTTTCCAAGACTCTGTTCCAATGCGATACAAATAATGCTGATAACAGTTGAAATATGTGTCTGTTGTATGGGTGTGTGTTGTAGTCCATATGGAGCCTTCATGAAGATCATATTTTACTCCCATGAGAGTAGTTGGTTATTGCTTCTCAAAGGATTTAGAGTTGCGAGTCGTTTATCACTCGCTGACGCTCCTTTCAAGCTTAAGCTCTTTCCAACTTCCTTTTATCACCTGACTGGCAATATTCAAGCTGTCCTGAGGGTTTTGTAGTAACTACAGAGTTGAGACTGACATGAATTTATATAAGCTAACTAATCCATGAAGGTTTTACAGATAACTTAAACATTATTTTCCAGTTATACCATTCAAAAGACTTAGTTTATGGACTAAGTCCCATCAAACTATCCATAACCTAAAAAACCTCTTAGAACATGGTTGAAATGCATTATGGTGCTTTGTTCTTAGTACTCTTCAAAAAGGTTTCTTTAAATTAGTGTTTTTCAATCCTGGTTCTCAGAGATTGCTGCCCTGCATAGTTTAGATGCGTCTCTGCTCCAGCACACCTAATTCGAATGAGCATAGCTCCGCCATACCATCAGAAACATGTTAATCACCTATTTATTCAGGCCAGGTGTGTGGCAGAAGGGAAACATGCAGGGCAGAGGTGGACCAGAAATGAGAAGTGACTTAAAACATCATTAAAAGCTTTCAAAGTAACTACATGTTTCAGTTAAAGTTGAAATTGAAATAAAACCTTCTATTTTGTGTTTATATATTTGTACATTTGACTCCAGAGGAGTCAGTGCCTCAATAGTCATGAAACTCAGCACATCTCTGGTTCTGCTGTAAGGAGATGCTCTGGACTAGTTGCAGGTTTTGTGCAGCCTCAAGAAGGTCGTCTTCCAGTGTTGCCCTCGTTTTACCTCCTTCCATCTTCCCTTGGCCTTCTGGAAATAAAATCCATTTTATATGTTGCTTTTAGCACTTTTTTGTCTGAAATTTTGTGCCTGGTGCTGCTATTTCTCCTGAATTTTTACTTTGCAGGACAATAGACTCCGTTTCTATTTCTGTTTCTAAAAGTTTTGTAAAGATGAACTACTTTTGCAAGACATTATTTCTTGTCCCTCTAATTCCTTCTTTTTTTCCACCCCCCTCAATGGATCAGAATAAAATTTATTTTGTTTAGCATATTTACATATTTTCTTTCACTACATAATGACATTTTAACCGGCATTCTCCCACATCTCACTTTGATGTTCCTCCCCAGTGTAAATGTTGCTGTGCGGCTATGTGACAGCATTGATCCATTACCGCAGCAACAATCTCACAGCATGGGATGCAGACAGACACTTTCTCAGGTTGACACTGGACTCCATCTTATTATGACTGATCACGGGAGACAATATTTATCTTTTCATCTCATCCGGTGGACAATTTTCTCATAAAGAATGCCAAAACATTTGGGTTTTCCCCTTTAGTCTCTCACTAGTGAGTGAAAAGCCGACAACTAGAAAAAGGGTCTGAAGAACAAAACAAGCATGAAAGGTGAAAAGGAAAAGGACACAGAGGAAAATGAGTGAAAACTTGAAGCAGCGGTTCCTTTAATGATTGAAAACAGATGAGGAGAGAGAGGTGATGAAAGATCTGGGAAAGAACCATTTGCAAATTAAATTTCCAAAACAAGCACGTCTCCATCTTTTGCCTGAAAAACTCAGTGGAGGAGTTGGTTGACTGGATCATTTGTATTTCTATTAAAAAAATAAAATATTTTACCAAAGGATCTCGACTGAAAAAGGGGCAAAAGTTGTGTTAAATACTCTAAATCTGTGGTGTGCAACAACCACAAAGAATAACACATGCAGACTCAATAAAAATGACTCTTTTTATTTACATCCTTTTCTTTGATTATCTACAGCATTTTGTCTTTTCCCACTAGCAGCAGGACATGACTTCATAGATCACAATAAGTGGAATGGATGCATGTGTGTTAGAGACCTGTGTGCAAAGCCCTACTGTGTGTGATCTTGTCTCTCTGTTGCTTCCAAACAAATTCAGACCACATGTTTTTCTAGGAATGACTTTAAGACCAGAACTGGGAAAGCACCTTGCAGCCCCTTTCCGCCTGCCGCTGCCTTCCAAGCACCGCCACACAGCTCCGTCCCTCTTCCTCCACCTTCTTCCGTCTCTGTCCCGCTGCCTACATCTCTCGCCACATCCAGACCATTTGTCTCAGTCAGCACAACTTTGTCTCCTCTCTCATCTGTCACATCTCATTTCTACACTGCATTAGAGGAGAAGCCCAAAACAGCAGCAGGAGAGTGTTAGATCAGCGTGAAATGGATTATTGAAGAGTGGGTACATGTTAAGGGTATATTATGTGACCTAATGCCGTGGTTAAAAAATAAAAATAAAAATGCAAGAAGAAAACAGCCAGGATGAAATATGAATCATAAAAAAACAATATTTGTCCATTGGTAAATATGCAATTAGGAACCTCTTCAACACTTGTGGGATGATGCTGAGAGTCAGAGAGATGGAGAGAGAAACTTTCAGGACTGTGACGAAAACAGAAGAAGGAAGGAGCGGACCGAGGGAGGGATGGAATAACAAAGAGAAACAAAGCCGAGCGGAAAATGAAAAAAGGAAGGGAAAGGGTGGTGCTCTCACCTTTTTCTCTGCTGTGCTGAGATACAAAGAGTAAGTGGCATCTCCATGACAACACAAACACAAACATGTGGGTTTAAGTTAACACAACGTGTTGGGACACAAATTTGTTTCACTTGGTCAGACTACAGTCTCAAAATCTAAAAGGTTTCTATTAACAACTATCCATGAATTCAAGATTGAGGTGAAGCTAAGCCTAGTTTATCCTTACTACTATCCTTAACAGATATAATAAACCAAATCTTGTTAGTACAACAGCCCTTATAATGTGTAGCTTTTTAATTCTTTTTTTTTGTTGTTGCTGTTATTATTCGACACACAGCTATTTTGACTATTTTTAACATTAAATAGAAATCTGGAAAGTGTTATGTGTGTCCGTGTTCAACTCCATTTCCTTTTATTCTCTAAATAAAATTTAATGCAAGCTCAAACGATGACAATCTAGTTGCGTGGAATAAAACTCAGAATAAATCCAGCTGCTCTGTGAAGGCCTCAGGCATTTATTAGTGAACAAACATCATCATGAAGACCACAGAACACAGTGGAGGGGTTAGAGATGAAGTTATGAGGAAACTTTAAGCAGGTTATAAAGCAATATTTCAAGAGCAGCAAAGAGTACTGTTTACCCATCATCTGAAAATGGAAGGAATAAATCTACCAAGCCATGGTATTGGTAGATGGTATTGTTCAACTGAAAAGTTGAACAATGAGATAATTAGTCAGAGACACAGCAAAGTGGTCCATGGTAACTTTGGAGGAGCTGCAGAGATCCACAAAGCAGGTGCGGGAATCTCTGAATAATAAACTGAAAACAATTCCCAAAGTGAAAAGCTGTGGTGGCAGCATGATGCATTGGGATGATTTACTGTAGCAGGGAAGGGAAAGCTGTTCAAGTAGATGGGAAGGTGGATGGAAGTAGAATCCAGTAAAAAAAAAATCTGCTAGAAGCTGCAAAAGACTGCAGACTTCTGAATGCTCACCCTCCAGAGGGAAAACAAACCCAAACATATAGCCACAGATGTAATGAAACATCAAATCATATCAATGCGATAGAATGGTCCAGTCAAAGTCCAGATGAGTATCCAGAGTCACAATCTTTGTATTTTCAATTGTAAAAATTAGACATGAGATGCAAATTAAATTAGCGAAACATTTTTCTTCAAAACTCTTCAAAAATGCAAGGACTATGAACATTTTTATAAAGCATAAAGAGGGTGGCATATGCAACAGATGCACACATACAGACCCAAAACATTGATTCACTGTCCAATGGAATCCTGAGACCAAAAAAACTCCATGTCATATTTTTTGTCCAAGTTTGTGAGCCTGCAGAGAGACATGCCTTGGCTGTGATGCTGTTTGCGTGTGATGGAGAACTCAACAAATTTCCAAACAAACATTCTGGTTACAATTAAGTGCAAGAATCACCGAGACAGAAGTTCTGAAACCAGAAAAAGTGGGAATGAAAGAAGAGATAAAACAAAACAGCTTTGCTTGCAGGTTATACAGAAAACAATTACCCTTGCTATTTATCAGATTTCTTTCACAAGACCAAATTGTAAAAACACCAAAAACGCTGCACGCAGTCTGTAATTAATTAGTCAGGATGGATGTAAGATTAATGCTGATAACACAGTAATTCCAAATCACAGGAAATTGTAATTCCCAGAACAGAGAGGAAAAAGTGGAGCCATTAGGCTGAAGCTTTAGGGACTCATCAACTCCAAATGGCTGCAAACACATTGATTTCCACCTGCTGCAGCTGAGTTCACAATGAACATTAATATAAGCCCTGACTCACATACACTGAGAGTGCCCAAGTCTCCTGAGATGATAATAGTCCTGATCTATTTCAATCTTGCAGCAGAAAAACAGGGTAAAAATAACCATCCTTCTTCGTTTTCTTGGTTCACTTTGGCCTTTAAATCTCACAGCGCTTGAGGGCAAAAGGGGGACATAATCCTTGCTACGAGACCTGGTTCAGCCTCGGGGTTTTCACCAAGCTGGGAATGACTGACAGACTTCCGAAGGTGTCAGGAGCTCATCATTCCTTGGCTTTGAAACATCTCAGTTGTTAAAGAGCATGTTCCTTATATTTCCAGATATTCTGGTGTATCTAAAAAGATACTTTCTGTGCATCTAAACATAAAGAAATTCAAAGACAATTTATGAAACTTCAAGTCACTTTTATTGAAAGCTGTCTTGTAAAATGTGCGTGTTTTAGACAAACATTGGAATATTTAATCTCCTGCTGCTTAAAGAGTCCCCACACACATCAATGTCTTATAATCGCTTCAATATTTCAGGCTGAAAGTTTAATGCTATAAATACAGTGTGCGAGTTCCCCGAAGTAGTTAAACAATTAATAGCTGAACCCAAGGTGAGTGATTTTAATTTATGCTCTATGCAAACAGAGCAGTTGCAGAACATAACATGATATTAAGCAGGGTTGTTGTTGGATCATTGAGCTGACATTTAAATAGCGCCCAGAACGTTTTATTTATACTGCATCACATTCTGTTGGAATGTCCAAATTTTTGTGGTACCCTTTATTTGTGGGAGTTCGAATCATACATACAAAAATTATTCTTGAGTGTTGTTCATTTAGAAGTATTTCTTTGTATACTAATAAAGTGCAAGTGTCCAGTGAGGAAACAACATGTTCAGTCTGAGCTGACTTTGAATTGACGATTTTGCTATTCCTGTTCTACAATATTTTGTCCAGGATTTTAGGTATGAAAAGGGAATCCCCTTCTATATATAGAAAAATCTATTCCAGAAAAACATTTCTTCACTTTTTCAAATTGCTTCCACGGTTTTCCTTGCAGCTGTTTCTCTCTCAGTCAAACACCTTCCTTTATTGACCAACACTAGTCAGAAAAAACCTCCTCTATAGGAAATTACAAGCTGCTCCACCCCATCTCCAGCGCCACACCCAAACTGCTCACGTCTGATACCATCTGGATCCCCCTCCATGCTGACTTGCTATTCTGAGAACAGTAAGCCATTACTCGCCCTAATAACGTTAACCAGCAACATACTTGCCCTTATCCAAACAGTCCTAATGTCTCTCTTTTGCTTCCCTGTACACAACCTGAAACCAGAACTATTTGTGACTACGTGGAACTTTGAGCCATGTAAATACTGGAAAATAAACCTTATTTTTTCTGACAAGCTTTCCTTTTTTGGTTTGAAAGCCACATGCTACTATGAAATCTTTTACATTTTTTATTTACCTTGTCTCAGAATAGTGGCAGTTCTTGCATGAATGGTCTCCAGGTGAGTTAGTTTTTGCTGTGTGCCCCCGTCTTCCTCCATGCACTGAAGATGAGGAGCTAGCTGGTGCTTCACCAGACATGGTCTTAGTTTGATATGAATTCCAGCTGGACATACAAATAAGCAATCAAATGTGCTTTGGGTGCAACAAGGCTTAAAAACAGTAACCTAATAAATAGATTCACTAAAAATCAGTTGATTTTCAGCTCTGTTCGGAAACACATTTTTTTTTCTGATGAGTGAAATCACCTTATCTAGGCATTTCTAGCTTTCCCAAACAAAAGCACACCTCAGTGTCGACACTGTGACAGAGTAAAGACAAGTCAAGGAATAGTGAGGTTTGTGTTGTCTGTTAAAATGGAAACTATTTTCTACAATATTTGGAGAAAATACTGTGCTATTCTTATTCTAAAATTTTTAATTATTTGGAAAAAGCCCACTAAAAAGATTCTTAATTAATTTCAGCTACTTGAGACTCTTAACAGAATCTGCCAAACAAAGAAAAATTATTAAAACACCGCTACAGTGTCTTAATTCCTCTTCACATCTCCATATTCATAGACGTTTTATAAAAAGGAAAATCAGAGAGTGGGTGTGATGCTTGAACAAAAGGAGCAAAGTAAAAGAAATGCTTCCAGGGCACAGAGAGGTGCACTGACTGATGAGAGAACACCTGCAGAAACTCAAACTCCATCCACTAAAAAGCTGAAGTTTGCCTTATTCCTCTGTCATAATCTGTCAAATAAACATTTCTCTGATTATAACCTTGTGTATCTGTATCTATTCAGTGCTAATTTACTACGATGTTCATGTGATGCAGATATTCCTGGCCCCTTCAACGTCTGCGCAGAGGGGCGAGCTCGTGTCCATCAGAGGAGCTGTCCTTCTTGTCTAAACAGTTAAAAGACAGATGTCTCCTGTAATCAGGACTCTGATCACAAGATGATGTTGCTACGATTCACATCAGCTATTAAACGACTGGCCGGGTCCCAATGGGAGGTTCACAACACCAGTACAGCTTGTTTTGATGAATCATTTGTACCCGGAGCACAATTTTGTCTCACTGTACATTTACAGTATGGACTAGATGTTCCTTGATTAACACAAACAAAGAATGTAGATATTAAATCTCAGGAAGTTTTATTTCAGTCAATGCTGTCTATTCATCTGTGGAGGTAGAAAGTCAGGTCATGTTTTTTTTCTCATTTTGTGAAAAGAAAGGAAAGATGGGCACAGTTTCAAACTGACTATCCATCTGGCAGTTTGTATGATTAACAACACTCCTGACTTCACTAAGATAAATATTTTGGATAGGCCCATCCAGGAAATGCTGTTTAGGAGCAGTTCTTACAAGAAATGTTTTCGGCCCATTTGTAATACATTTTCTTTTTATTTTTCTTTCCTTTCAGCCTGTGGCTGCAAAAAAGGGAGTCGAAGAAAACAAAAACTGCTGCCACAAAATGAATTCACTGATTTACATGACTCAGTTGCAGCTGGTGGTGGAAGCAGTACAAAGTAAACCAAGGAAAACCTCATGAACTCAAAACAAAAAGCTATGGATAATGGGGTCATGTTCGTGCATAGTCATGCAAGCAAGCAACGTTTTTAAATAAACAAGGTTCAATTCTGGTAAATTTTTGTTGCCACAAAAGTTTGTGGGAAATTCTGCATTCAGGGCCTTCCTTCCTGAATGAAATATTCTCCCAGTGTAATATTGAAAATATAAAGATAGCAGTCATTCTTGCCCTTTAGCACAGAAATAAACCCCTTAAAACCTAAGAAGATGAGTGGTGTGGCAAAGACTGAGTGTTACACAAAACCTAGCAGGTGCAACTCTATGTGTCGCAGCTGTCTGCTGTTATATGGGCTCAGAGTCAAATTATGATGAGTAATTTAGCACAAACAGGCTTGTTTTGTGGTCTTGCTTATGTTGGCTCTTTGGTTTTGTCTGGCCAGAGAGAAAAAAAACACAAGTTAAAGTGCATAAAGTAGTTGAAACTAGAACAGCATCTGCTGTGAAGATGCTGTAAAGTTCTTCACAGCATCGTTAACTCAGCTGTTGTTCTTTATTGTCCATTTCAGGCTCATCCGCTTGTCATGATTTAAGTAATATATCAGTCTGTACATCTGCCTTATTTTCAAAATTGATCTTTCTAAATTTAAAGCAACCAAATGGAGACCATTACTGAACCCTGAATCAGCAGCACAGCTCCAAACAGTCAGAGATTGAACATGTTTAGTTGTGTAGCCAAATAAAAGAAGAATATTGTCACTGTCCACCATAACCATGTAAAAGTCACTCTCAAATCCCATCCAGAGAACCAAGTCGTATCCATCTCTACTGCTAAATGAGTTGTTCGTGTTTTTTGTTTTCTTTAAATTCTTAGCCAAAGTGACCGGATGCCTGCAAAGGAGTTCTTAATGGGCAAAAATTTCAGAATCTATACTCCTTCCTGAGGACATTATTGCTGCTCAACCAATAAGTCTATCCATGAGAAAAAACAGACCATTCATTCATCAGCCGGCCTTGTCCTCCATTCATTTGTCCGCTCCCAGAGACAATAGGCTGTTGTTGTGTTTACGGTCCCTGTTCGTGGGTCTCTCTCCCAGGCCCGGCTCTCTGTGGACTCAGGGAGCCTGTTCACTCTAATAAAGTTTAACAGGCCTGCTTCAGTCCCAAAGGTCCACCGAACACTCAGAGCGACAGCGGAGCAATGCTGACTTTCATTATCTCAAAATCCTATGACCTAATTATATCCAGTCTAATCAGCACTCAGTCCTCCGCGGTGTGGTTTTCATTACAGAGACGTGGTAAGGTGACTGACAGGGATGATTTAAACACTGACGAGTTCAAGGCCTGACTCAAACAAATTACTTAATCATGAAGTGATTGCTTCATTTGCAACACATAGATCCTGCAACACATGGAAAGAATTTATCCCTAAATGAATATTTTCATCATGTGAGAGTCGAGCAGTTTGAACTTTGGATAATTAGAGTAAATCTAAAAATGTATGCCGATGCACGGGCGTCACTGTGGCAACGTATCTGATAGCGACTCAAAACTGAGCGCATGACAGAACCCTCCCACTGCAGCAGACAATAGCTATGCATTGTGGTTGCCGTGACGTTGACACATGTAATCAGGACAAACACAGAGGGATCAGTGCTGTATACGTGATCGTGTCATTGGCTGCTTCATGTATGAGCTTTTAAACATGGATGCATGATTAAAACTGTGCAAACACAGCCGCACAGTTTTCTCGCTCAAGCTCTCCGCTGGCACTGCGTCTGCAGGTTGTTTTCACTCCCTCACCCCCTTTAAATATGTTCCTTCTGCTGCAACTATAATTCTCCCAGTCTGACTCTTTTTCATGTTTAGTGTCTGTTTGTCAGTGCTAGTCTTCCAGAACTGGGTGGAGTAAAAACAAGATAAATGCTCTTCAAGTTGAATTATTGTGTGTTGGGAAAAGGAGTTTCGTCATATGTGCACAGATTTTAGTATTAATGGGTCTTAAGGAGCCGGCAGCCTTTGAGATTTCAGCAATCTATTAAGTCCAGAGCAGGCCGTACCCATTAAACTTTAGTACAATATCATATTTGATGTATGTAGTCTGTAACTGAATTATAGGTTGTAACACATGGTTGCAAATTATCCTCATATTTTAAACTTTTTTTTTGTATCTTGTTTTGTCTTGTGTCGTGATAAAAGAAAGTAGGAGGAACCATCATAAAGAAAGAGTTTCTGTAAACAATATTTCTGTCGACATCTTTGTGACTCTCAAAGTGCAACAAACGAGGTTTGGAGCTACAACCACAACTGCTGTCACAGTTGTTCTGTTTATTTCATAATTTGGTTTCGCAAGCCAAATTACACAGTGACCCACCAGCTCTGAGCAGTTAACTCTCTGATAGAATAAGGTAGTGCCAAGCAGCAAATAATTGTAAAATGAACGGAAAGTGATTCAAATTGTAACACAGCTGAATTCTGTGGCATGCATGTGGACACGGACATTTTTACCATTTACTGGTAAAAATTTACATTTACAAAAACAGGAAAATGATGGGAAAAAAAAGCATTCTGAGACCTGCAAAACCCTTGAGGCAGAGCTTCAACTTCAACCACACTAAACATGTGGCTGTAGGATACAGTAGAGCTACAATGGAATGGTTTATATGTAGCATATTATATATAGCATATGCATATGTTGAAATGGTCCAGTACAAGTCTAGATCTAATTGCAGCTGAGAATCTGTGGTAAAATCTGTGAAAGTAGATTAAGCTTAAGCTCTGACCTTCCTGAATCTGATTGGTTATTTCTGCAGATGGCAGCAGGACCACAGGGAGGAGCCAGAGGGGCTCGATTTTTTTCGCAGATTACCTGTCTGAAGTTATACTATCACAATACAGTAACAACTTCAACAAATATGTAAAAAGACACACTTTGTAATTCAAGTCACCTACTGAAGTTTTAAAGAGATTTTTAAAAAGGAAATATAATTAATAGAATGTAATTTTTTTTTGTTTGATTTCACCAGGAAAATCCCAATGAGATTAAAAATTTCCTTCATAAGAAAATCCAGGTCAAGACTGGCGGCAGCACACAGTTTTACAAAACCACAATTTGGACATGGATCAGATAAAATAACCTTCAGCATACACCTAATGTTTGCCTGAGCACATAATATAGTAATTTGAAGTAACTAACCCAGTCCCCCACTTTGCCAAATTGCAAGAGGTCCAATTCGGCTCAGTACCACGACACAGGCTCATCACACAGACTCCTCTGTTGTAAGCTCCACAAGTACAGTACCCACTGTTAACTCAACCCCCAAGCCCAAGAGACTTTCATTTTAGGGCAATACTCCAGCTCTAATTAACAAAATCACATCAATGTCTGCCAAACTACTTTTCAACAGAGTGTTTAATCAACATGAGCAAGTTCAATCCATGACCCATGAAAAGACACAGTCTGAAAGCAGAATCAGCATTAACTGTCCATGACTGCACTACAAATAAGGGTAATATGAAGATTTGGCTAACGAGTTAGATGAGCAGTTCTTGGGTATTTTCCATGCAAGTATCAAAGCTAAACAAATCTTTTCTGTTGTTTTCACTCATGGTTTTTCCATAATGTTATATGACAGCTTCACAGCTTACAAAAAATGAAATTGTTTACAGTTTGATCTACATCCTGAGTTAGATTTGGGAAACATATTCAAACATTTCCGAATACCATTGGCTAGTTTGTTATTCTATTTCATCCTATTTTGCGTGCAGTTTGTGCAAAACTTCTTGTAGGACATGTAGATTATTTTCATAATATAAGGAATTTAGGCTTCCTTAAAATTAGCTAAAACTAGCAAAGCTTAAGAAACATGCTAGGTCAGATATTTGTACAAAGGAAAAAAATCAATATTGTCACCTTCCTAAAATAACATCCATTATTTTATAAGTCCCAATATGACTTACCAAGTCATATTGGGGGAAAAATAAAAACTACCGTAATTTCCGGACTATAAGTCGCGACTTTTGTCTCACGCTTTCGACCCTGCGGCTTATACAACGATGCGGCTTATTTATGGATTTTTTTATTTTTTTTCTAACGCTGCCAGGGGCGCTCCAGCAGAAAAGGTAAGAGTGAGACAGGTGAAATATATGTGTCGAGGAAGACGCAAGTTAATGCCTCTCAGTGACTTTTACCGTATGTTTTTTAACCAGCCCTGTTTAGTGCTGTGTTACTATGTATGGGCTGTTTGCACGTAAGGCTCTGACGTCACAACCGCATGCGCAAATTTTCGCTTTGAGTCACTATGACAGCTAGAAAAGACAAAGTTGTATTTCAGACACAAGTAAAACAATACTATGCACTTTGTTATCTTCCTAATATAATGGGATTTTAAGTTTTCATGGATTTCCAAACGATCCTCAATTAATTAGACGGAGACTTATAAATATTGGTCGCTACCAGTTA
>CAEFZY010036099.1:0-15232 GCA_903066815.1 Brachyrhaphis roseni
AAGCAGTAGCCTTTTGAAAAGGTAAAGTATATAAAATTAAATTAATACAGTTTAAGTTTGATTTCTGTGCAAATGCCAAGCAAGTCAGTGCAATGATAAAACATGGCAGCATCCTCGGACCTGAGCAACAAAACACAATGATATCGCAAAGTGTCGTTATAAATATATACTGACAAAAATCACTAATCAGTTTATAAAATCAACCACTTTGTTACTAAATATATGTGCCTATGACAGAATTGTGTTCTTACTTGTTTAATGTGACCTCTGTTTATGGACATCACTGGACAGCTTCTCAACATTGAGCATGTGAGATGCAACTTTAATCTTGATGCAGCAGCTAATGTAACAAACCTTCCCCGGAAATGTCTTTCAACATTACTGTATTTTTCGGACTATAAGCCGTTACTTTCCCCCCACGCTTTGAACCATGCGGCTTATAGCCTGGTGTGGCTTTTATATGTACATTTCTCTCTTTTTATTATTGTAGGTGCAGCCTATATTAAGGTGCGCTCTATAGTCCTGAAAGTACGGTACGTCTTTTTGTTGTTTGACAACTTCTTTCTACAGAACAAACATTCAGGGAATTCTTCCACATTGGCAATAAATGCAAATGATTCGGTCCAAGAATCATAGAATCTCTCCTCGGCTATTTTTCTCTTTTGCTCTCTAAGGTTCACCAAACTTGGGTTTGTTTACAACAACCACCTGCCTTTTCCAGGAATAAAGAATTAATGTCCCAGCAAGATCTGGAGAAATTCATCCATGTTTTTATTTTTATTTGGATCAATTACTGCAACAGAGCATCACAGGTCTGCCGAAACAAAATCAATTCTCCAGCTACAGCTGGTCCAGAACTCTGCTGCTGGAGTTCTGACTGAAACCAGGACAATAGAGCACATCACCCAGATCTAAAGTCCTTCCACTGACAGAATAGACTGCAAAATACTGTTAGTTTATAAACCACTGAACAGCTTAGAACCAGAAAAGATCTATCATCATTGTATCAGCCACTCAGGTCAAACCAAACAGGGAAAAGCAGCATTCAGATTCTGTTTTCTGGAACAAACATCCAGAAAACTTCAAGCAGCCGAAACCCTGGCTAAAAACGCATCTGTTTGGAGTTGAATGTGACTAATAAGAACTGGAACACTGATTGATTGATTTTAGTCTGGATTATAACCTTGTATTACTTCTCTTTGTGTTTCCACTGTAATGTCATCTTGTTTATAGAGTTATGTTTTCATATAGAAAATCACTTTCAACTGTCACACAAATAGACGTGACCTGACTTGAAGTTTCATTTAAGGCAGGCTCAAACTTGCCATTAAAAGTCACTCATTGCTTCAGCTCAGCAGTTCGACTCTGTCTGGTTTTCAGGAACATTATAATTACGGTGTTTTCGAAAGCAGATCGATTTCCTCATGCGTTGACATTTTCACGTTGGCTCCCCTACAAATCACATCACATTTATTTTTATCACCCGTTACTTTTTTTTTTGTCATGTCAACAAGAACAATGCACACAATAAAACATGGAGTCAAATTTAGACATGTATATTCCAGAAGATTAATACTTAACTTATTTAATTGTTTACATTTTATGACACGTAACTTTCAGTGACAGATGGAAGCACTTCCATCTCATTACGTTCAAGTTCCAGAAGTACCAAAACTTTACTTGAATCATTTGTATATGTTTTTTTTTTCTTCTTCTTGTTTTTGTAAATTTATGTGTATTGACTGTGTGTTGAAACCGAGTGTTTTTTTGTTTGTTTTGTTGATCCATCTCTCTATTCCATCTTTTGATCTCAACAGAACAAACGTGGTTAAATAAAGGTTAATATTATTATTATTATTATAAGAAGACTCTTAGCTTTATTTATTTATGTATGGTAATTTTTTTCTGTAAAGTGAGCCTAAGGTAACAGCTCACATTCAGAAAGCAAATCATTTCATCCACCTGATGAAAGTCAGAGCTGCTGTTCTCCGTCTTGACCTTTCCAAGTAGCGTTTCTGTCCAGAACCTCGGCGGCGTGTGTCAGCGCGAGTCAAACAAGGTGCTTGGCGGTTGCACGGCACAAACGTTTCCCACGCTGGCGTCACATAAATTACACTTTGCTTCCTTGCCGGGATTATTCTTCGAGCCTCGCCAGGCGAGTTGATGAGCAAGGCAGGAGTCTGCAGTCGTAGCGCATACATTAGCAACAACACCGTCCCATCCCGAATGCACGACAAAGCTGTGTGTCATCATGAACTTATTGTGACTGTTCCCTCACACTCTTTGTGTGTGCGTGCGTGTGTGTGTGGGAATCAGCACAGGAACCTTCACAGTTATGGGACTCTAAGGTTACTAATAGCTTACACCAATAGACTTGTGATCCACATCTTACCCTTTATGGTGCTCTTCCCTGCGGCCAGAGCAAAATGGCTTCCCCCCACCCCCGGGGTGGGGAATGCGGGCCTGGCCAGCCCCGTCCCGGGAGGACGTAACAGGAGGCTTATCGGAGTGCCGGGCTGTGCTGTAATACTCGTGTGAGAGGTCTTCCAGGCCGCCTCCCAATATTGATTTTTCTGGGCAGGAGAGAAATTGAGAAGCCCACCCTTCCACCCACCCACGCCATCCCTCCGCCCCCTCAGCAGCCCTGGAACTGTGGAGGAGGAGGAGACAGGTAGAGAGATAGACGGTTAGGCTTGGAGGGGAGCAAGACAGAGACAGAGGAGGTCAGCGCTCCACAGCTCCTCCTTACCCAAAGGAAGTTGACTGTAGTCTCCACTGATGCATTCCTTTATAAGAACACTTTGCTTGGGATTATTTTCATTATAGCAATATGCAGGACATCAATCAAGTAACAAGACATACCTATAATAAAATAATATGACTCAACAAGAAAAGGACAAAAAGGCCTAAAAATGGTTGCCATATTCTGCGTCCAACATGTTATTTTCTCTGGAGTTGCACAGCTGCTGATCTCACACAGTCCTATTTTAATCGCAAGGGAGGATTCTGATTTCCATTTTGTTACATTTAGTAGCAATTGCCAAAAGGACTTCTGTACGTTTCTTAGCATAATTTGTTTCTAGACTGGAGTTAGTCAGATTCCCTTATAAACAAATTTCAGGGTCCATAGATATACTGTATTTCCCACACCAACGCTCAGGTCATAGTGCAGTGATGAACTAATGCGCGCCTTCACAGGACTTCTTTGTTTTACCTTTTTTTAAGTGTTGTAACAGCCGTAATTGTGTACGCCACTGCTTCTCTGTAGAGAGCGTGGGAGAAACGTGCTACAGTCGCTACATGAACTGAGACGGACATGTTAGCTCCCTAACTTTAGTAACATTACGGGTTGTTTGGACTCTGCTCATTTTCATGTTTGGTAATATAGCAGCCGTTCAACCGGGCTTTGTAAGGTTGGTGAAGAGTTTATTAAAGGACAACACTGTGGAGTTCCCAGTACCAGTGTGGTTGTGAGTTTTTACCGTCCTGACGAGTCTGCCGCCTCTTCTCCTCCCTTAAACACAACCCAAGCGTTACAGCGTCAAATGTATTTTAATATGAGTCAACAATAATTACAGTAAACACAAAAAAACAATTTAGTTTTCAAATGATAATAATTAATAATTTAATAATAATTAAAGGGCAATTTATACCAACCTGGACCAGGAACTTTTAACTCTCTCCTCCTGGTAAATTAGTAATTTAAAGCTGCAAGTATGCAACTTTTACAAAAAATACGTTGGTTTTTTTTTTGGACATATTTGTTAAAATTGTCACAGTGTCATTGCAGTATAGTGTGAGACAGACAATCTGTGAAAAGATCACCTTCTCCCAGTGCTCCCAGTTCTAAACACACCAGTCAGTCAGAAGCGACCAATCAGAGCCTGGAGGCGGACCTTAGTTCTGTCAATCGTCCTCATGCTCACTCTGCAACCACCTTGCTTTCTGCTGGTTCATCACAAGTAAAGTGAGACAATAATTATTAGAGTGATCCAAACACATTTATTAAAAAAAATAAATAAATAAATAAATGTCTTGTATTTGTAGTCTGGTAAAATGTGAAAAAGTCCAGAACTTATATGAGGCACTGTAAATAACTGGAGACTTCAACACCACAGTTCACCTCATTTGATTCAACATAGAAAGGAGGGTTTGTACATATCCGCTTTCACTAAACTATAAACAAAAATTCAGCAAGTCGTCAAGTCATAAAATTAGAAAAGATATTCCCATATTCAACTGAATTCAGGTAACTGAAATCAGATTTACAACAAATGTGTGAAGGTGCCTTACAAATAACAGAAACATACAACTTGTACAGCCCACTAAATCCAATCATACAGAAACATTCAAAGTTGAGTTTGAAATTGACGCTGACCAATAGGTTGATGCTGTACACATTGCATGCTGCATGGCCTTCCCCTTACTACAAAAAATTAAAGAAGAGCTCGACAGAACAGAGATTAATGGAGTCCAAGAGAAAGTTGCACAACCTACTGAATGGTGAGCTCTGATCTGTGTGGAATTGACCGAACTTAATAGCCCTGTGAAAAGAAAGCGCTACATATCGGACACTCCAGATGAGAAAGGACAAACTGAGGCGCATCTGACAGCAAGAATCACTCATCCCAACACTCTCCAGTCTGTCTAAAAGTAATTGATGGTGGACTGAGTCAAAACGCCTTGGAGAGATCTACAAATAGAGCAGCACGGTGTTGTTTTTCTGTCCAAGGCAGCAATGATATTGATGGTTACATATGTAGTCGCTTCCAGTGGAGCTCAGTTTATCAATGTGGAATCTCAACTGCTGGCAAGTTAGTCAGAACCTAAACACATCAACATGTAGACCTCAGCATCCCAGAGGAAACGGTCACATGGAGAGAGCAGAACGAACGGCAGAGACAACCCTTGAAAATAAAGGGCCCCAACTATCTCAGTGTGCTGCGGATTGACTCCATGTTTTGACCGCAGGAGTTGGTCCAGATGAACTTCTCAGTGTTTATCTTGAGGTTTGAGGACATCTCTTTTTTTCTTTAAAAAATTCAGTCTTCTATCCCAGCTGATTTTGGGCTTTTTTTTTTTCTTTTACATAATTATGGCTCTAATGGCACACTCAGAACAGGCTTTTTGTTTCATTTTATACATTTGTTTTCAGAGTTTTGACCACCAGCAACCATCTTGGCAAGTGCGTCCACATTGCGTTGGTTGTCATGACGTTTTCCGTGGACATTTCTTTCATGGGCCGCTGATTCTGGAGGATTAACTTCCATTCCTAGTTAGGCTATACTGAAACAGCAGGTGTGTGGTATCTGTGATGTTCACCTAGTTCTACTACTGAAGTAGTCCACACAGGCAAGGACATCTGTAATAAGACTGACATTCACAAAACACAATTATGATTGTCACTGATTGTCAGAAATAACACAATCTAGAGACATAACCTGTTGATATGTGTAAGAAATCAGCCACAGGATTTGATCCCAGGAAAAGCAAGACAGACAGCACATATGCATTAGTGACCATAAGCAAGTAGATTTCTAATATTCAATTCTGAAATGTACATTTGTTTGTTTTTTACATCTCAGTTGTAATAAGTTACACGCGAGAGCAAAGTAGAAAATAGCAGGTGGGTTGGAAGAAAGGAGCTGAGCTTTGTGTCAGATGGGCTTTTCAGCCAGATGGCGAGATGAGTAATGCCATTCATCATCCTTCATTGTTTGTTGAACGATGTTAAAACGAATGCTTTGCTTTGTGAGCTGGCATGGCTGATATGATCTGCCACGAGAACGAGATGCAAACGGTATGTAACATAAAACATGATTCACGCCTCTCCCCCTTTGTCTCCAGAGATTCTGTATTTAGGTTGCGGAGTCCGTACCTTTCTTTGTCTTGATTCCTGATTACTGTTAGGGACTAGCTGTTCTAACAAACATCTCACCATGTCCCAGCAATTAGCATGCCATGTTTCACACCTTTAAATGGCTGAAAAATAGACTCAGTGACATACAGAGCCTGGAAAATGTGATTAAACCCCTTGGACTTTTTCACATTTTTCTTCTGGGGTACATTTCTACCTCCGCAGTACATCTTAGAAGCTGAAATTTTTGCAAATACCTCTTTGCAAAGTAGCTTAATATCTGACTGGATACAGAATATATGATAGCAACATTAAAGTCCCACTTCAGAGTTACAGGAATAAACTGGGCCACTCTTAACATGAGCATGCTTTGCTCACATGCCTCAGTGAGGGCTAGACGGGGGATTTAAAATGATCAAAATGGTAATTTTGATAACTCTGTCAACACGCCTAGAGCATGTTGACAGAGTTGGCCAGACTCAAAGCTTGGCATCTTGCCAAAAGACACGACAATGTTACATCTCAAATTTGAAAATTCACTGGATTAATCCATATTTGGTTCGCCAAAAATCTCAATTGTTGAATCGTGACATCTCTTAAGCCACGCCCCCTGAGAACAAGAAATGTAATGTTTTTACTCTGAAATGTCCACATCGGATCCCTATGACCAAGTTAACATTAAAGTTACAAGAATCTCATGTTGAAGCAGAAAGACTTTCAATATTCTAGATGTACATATGTTATTGTACATCTGTCTTGACTCTTGATTCCTGATAAAACACAAAAGTATTTTGAAATGCATATTCCTCATTTAAAAAACAAAATCCTTCCTATCATTCTGAGTAACATCAATTTATCATGTCACCCAGTCAGTTGTGTCCAAACTTAAAAAAATAAAATAAAAAATTTAAACAGCACAAACAAAAAAAAATGTCTCAGCAATGAAAGAAATGACCAGGTGGAGAAACTGAAACATCAAAGTACTGTACTAACCCTGGAGATGAGCTGGCAGGGGGAAGAAGATGGGAGCGCAGACAAATTGGACGGACAAGGGGCCCTTCAGAAACCTTGAACAGCGTCACCTTTACGCTAAGCAAAAGTACTCGACAGCTCCGACCCCCGTCATCTGATCTAAGGTCAGGCCTTCCACACAGTGTGACTCAGAGACTCAGCTGAATGCTGCTTTCAGGCCTCTTCAGTTCTACTTGAGGATGAATCACTTCGCTTCGGCCTTTTATTTCTGGAGAGGATCATGTTTCTGTGCAGCCATGTTTGTAGCACCGAAGGGAACATTGGTCAGCACCTCACCCCCGCACGAGAACTGCAGGTTGAATCAAACCATCTGCTGTGCCGTTATTATAATCAGAGACGTATAAATTAACCACATAAGAACAGCCGCACCGTTGTACAGTACGCTGTGGGGTGGCCTATTTCCAGTAGGTGACAGTATCTGCATTTTCAAAGCAATTGATGTGTTCAGGTTAGGAAACTGACATTGCACTATCAGAACCAAATGTCTCCCTTGGGGCTCTTTATTTGCTAATGCGTTTTACAAAAGGAGTTGTATGGGTGTTGCCATCGCATCTAGACTTGAATAGCTTGCCGCTTCCCTATTCAATCTGTCTTTTGACTGATTTGAAAGGAGGAATATGATAGCACTGAAAGCTAGCTTAGAGAAAAAGTGAAACAATGGTTATCTCAGTCTATTAGTGTATATATATGAAAGACTTGGCTTTCTTTGATATGCCACTGAAAATATGTAAATAATACCAATGCTGGAGTAATTGTTTGAAATATGCCTCTGCAACAAAGAGACACATGGCTGGTTTCTTGTGCCAGAGCCTTCTCATTAAAGTCTTTTTCTTTGTTATGTAAGAAGACACAATGCCATCGTAAAAATAACACAAGCACTTCCTTACGACGCATTTGTTAGAATACATAATTTGATCAGAAGCAAAGTCAGAATGCCAAACTGAAAGTGAAACTAATGGCCTGCTCTCCTTTGTTATTAATGCAGCTAATAACTACTTGACCCCTTGAGGAAAATAACAGAGCATTGCATTGTCCTTCCTAGATGATCAGTTGATCCTTAAATATGACAAAAAATACATAAAAAAAAAAAAGATGGCGACATCACTGCAAAATATTAAACCCGTCATGAAGCAGCAGAACCGCAACATTGATTCCAATGCACATTTACTATTTAGAATGGAAGTGCATCAAATGGGACTCATACTTTTCAAAGACATAAAAGGACCTGATGATGATGCGCAACAAAAATCCCCTTAATTTACTCACATTCAGACCCACATGTAATGTACAAGCTTGTACTAGAATATAGCTTTTTCTAGCCCAGAAGACTCCAAAGCACTTCACACTGTGTACAGTCATTGGCCCATTCATACACATGGTCACATGATAATGGTGGTAAGCTACTACATTGTAGCCACAGCTGCCCAGGGGCAGTCTGACAGAAGTGGCACAGCAGCTGCTACCCAATACAGGGGCGACTACGGCTCAGTGGGCGCCTTGTAATCCAAAAGTTGTGGGTTTGGCGACAGCTTCCTCCTACCACATATCAGTGTGCGCCTGAAAAAGGCACTTAGCCTCAAGTTGCCTACAGATCTTTGGGTGGGTGTGTTAGTGGTGCAACTAGGTGATTGTGGCTTGTGTGTAAAACATTTTAAGTGGTAAAGTATGACTGGAAAAGCGCTTTAGACATTCAGTTCATTTACCATTTACACGTGCAAACATGGCAAGCTAGTGTAACAGCAGCTGTAATTGGTGCAGACAGGGTGGGAGGTCATAAGGGACTTCTTTTGAAGTCTTTATCAGGTCAGTTATCTCATTTGAGACCCTGGCTGCGATGCTGCTGCCCCAACAAATGATGGCAGAAGAGATTATTATCTCCACAACAAATTTATATAATATTTACAGCATTTTGCTGCAAACGCTGAGGGATTTAAGCTACCGCAAGAGAGACAGTCTGTTCTGTCCATTTGTCTTGATGGCTATTAAGTCTCCAGTCCAGCCTGTTGTACAGAAGTGTTAATGTTCCTCTATCACCTCTGATCTCCCATGACATAAATCATGTTTGACCTAACCCTATTCCTTTTGAGATCTTTAAACATTTTCTTTGCCTTGTTCACATTCAAGATCAGAAGATTGTTCCCACACCATGATACTAAGCGGTCCAGTGCAATAAGTGCAATAACTCCAACAGCAGCAGAAAAAGCAAGATTGCTGGTGGCAAATGCACACAAGGATAAACATGCCATGTCGTCTCATGAAATTAAAATTTAAGTCGATGGCCAGATTGGCAACATTTTTATTTGGAGTGAAACGGAGAAAGCCAACTGCATCCTAACTGTAATGCACGGGAGTGGATGCTAGCCTCAGGAGAGACTGGGACACTTCACATAACAAATGGCATTATCACCAAAGAAGTTATGTGAAAATGCAAATGGGGTTTTAAAACATATGACAACCCTATGCTTTTTGACTAAATAGATACAAAATTACTAAAGGAGTTAATGTTTGGGAACGACTATCCCTGAGCTCAGCCCCATAGAGATTCTGAGGCGAGAACTTCAAAGATAATCCTCAATAAGCATTTTTCTCCTGTGGTCAATGTTTTCCCATGGATGAGTTTGCTGAAGTGTTAGGCTAAAGTTAGCATGTTAGCCTGTCTGACTCAGAAATCCAGTGCTTCTTTTCTAACATCGCAAAATAAAACGAACAAGAGCTGCCTGGGAATATCTAGGTCGACCTTACAGAGCTAAAGTAGCCTCTCTTTCATCATCAATAACATTATACAGAGTAAAAATGCTTAACTTGTGAGTGGACACTTATGATTTCTTAGCTCAGGAACATAAAGTGCTTGGCCTAAAATAACACTGTTCTGCTGGCCAGCCAAAAACTGTCTGTTATTGCTGTGAATAACATGGCTAACCCCCAGACAGTACACCAAGTCCTATCAGGTATTGGGACTTGAATTTCATAGATTCATTGTGAAAATCCCTCGACGGGGACCCCGATCTGCTACTTTGGGTTGGGAGCTAGACGTTTCTCATTTGTTTGGAAACTCAAAGAAATCTTAAACGTAACACTGGAGGTCTCCCTTACAAGATTCCCATTCTTGCTAAGCCCATGATCATGTAGTATTCTGGCCTTATTCGTTGGCATTAAGCGCTCAGGACAGCTTTACTACATACATGTGTCCATAAAAGTAGAGGAACTCACTAGCCATAAAAGTAGAGGGTTTAACTTTTTCTTGGGGTACATCAAAGACTGGAGATCCAACTGTTTTCATTTAATGCTGACGTTTTAAAAGAAAATCTCTGCCATCTGTAGTTGCTCTGTAGCACAAAAAGCAGCCCAACTTTCACAAATAATTAGATTTACAGCCAAAACAGTCACATTTCTTCTGCCTTGGGTCTCGAATGGAATTGTGGGCTCTTTGGCACACTTCATGAGAAAAACAAAAACAAAAAAAGCTTAAATTATGGCACTGAATAATTTCATTATACAAACCTCTGTTTTGTCCCAGCATTCTTTTTTTTCTCCATTTCTAACAGGCAACCATGGACACTGTAACTGAAAGCCCACATTATGAGCCAATATGGATCTGCTGCTAATCTCCAATGCCAGACACAACAGGGCCTCCCAAGAAGGCCCTATGTTTAGACTCTGCTGAGTTTCCTTAGCTTGGAAAGGAGAAACAAGAATCTCCCAAACAAGGGTGAGCAGGTCTGTTTTATATGCCGTTTCCCCGTGTAATAACGAGCAGAAAATTAATAAGCACATAAAAGGTTCAGGGAGTTTTCAAGCTTCCTACCCCAGTTAAAGTCAAGTACGAATAATTCTATAATCAGGGAGAAGCGTTTGGGAAAATTGTAGTCATGTCAAAGCTGCAAGCCAGGAATCCTACTTCGCTAATAAAAATATTTGAACGCTTTTCTGCTGTTGGCCAAAAACCACACAATGATCCTCTGGAGTGTAGAAACAATGCTCTCCGGAGTGATAAATCAAAAATGGGCAAACCAAGTAAATCCATCAAAGAATTCCTCAAACACAAGGTCAAGCCAAAAGGTGGAGGAATCCCAGAGGGAAGAGTCCAATGTAATGGCCTTGGCCTGTCAGTGGCATGAGACCCGCTACTTCCCTGTGCGAAGGGCTCAGTGGTGTCAAGAAAAAAAATATGGAAGTGAATTAATAATAGGTAGAGAAATTTCTTTAAAAATTAATCTTTAAATGACAATGACAGGATCCTGATATGTGTAGGTCTGTTTGTGTCTCTGCTGAAGGTTATGGTGAACCCGCTGCAGCCATTACACCTGACTGCAACCAAATAATCACCTGCTGGGGTTCTTAAAGCTGCACAAAGAACTTTAATATATATATACACACATACACACACACACATCTTTTTTTACATATTTGGTAACATTATCATTATATCATGTCAGTATAATATAGGACAGAGAATTTGTGGGGGGGGGAATCACACTCCTCTGCCTTCTGTCAGTGCTCCTGGTACTAACTGCAGAAATATACCAATCAGTCTGAAACAACCAATCAGAGCCAGGAGGAGGGTCTTAGTGCTGTCAATCACTCTTGGATCAACAGTTTTCCTGCAACTGTAAGTTGTTTTCCACCATTAGCACATTGAGCAATAATCAGTATTTCTTTGCACTAAAATAAATTGTGTTGCAAGTTGTTTAAAGGGAATAGGATGAAGTAAAAACTTTATTTGTATCCCCTCTAACAATTAGGAGTTATACATATCACACCACATCTGACTATACTCAGCTTACTCTACGCAATTAAATCTCATTATACAACTGCTTGTTTTTAAGTATGTTGGATTATAGGTTTCTTGCACATTTTAGTTAAATTGCTGTGGGAGCATCTTGGGTTTTAATTCCCCTCCTAAATGATATGTTCCTTCACTTTGAACGCTTCGTTTGGTGCAATATATTATTTGTAGCATTTTAAGTTCAACTTGAGTTTCAAATTTTTGTATTCTGTATTTTAAGAAAAAAAAAACATACATTGTGAAGAGCTTTATATGCTCTTTTCTGTAATTTGCAATATCCAGATTATACACATTCATCCAAACCTAAGCTTCATAGTTTATATGTGATGGCATGAGCACCCAGTAAACAATATACAAGGAAATGTAGCCTAACTGGTGTTTAGATTTCTGGTCTATTTGCAATACTTTGTAGCAAACATTCTGATAAAGCATTACTCCTTCTATGGGAATATTATCAAGTTTTAATGGGGTTTATATGATAAGATATTCCAAATTATTATTTTAAAACATCTTTTAAAAATATCAACGTACAAGAAGATATTAGACATAGGTTTTTACCGCTCTGATGTAATATTCTAATAGTAAATTTTGTGTCTTTATTAACTGTAAGCAGAAAACAACAACAAAGAGGAACAAAGTCTTGAAATCATCAGCCTTTTGTTGAATGTGTTTCACTTGGTGAATTGAGTGACTGAAATAAATGTTTATTATTCATATTCTGATTCATTCAATATGAGTGAGGTAACAATGCATTAAGAGGTTGTTGTTGGTTTTTACATGGCCGCTGGTGTTGAGTAGCAGCCCCCCGTGACCCTGCAAGGATAAACTAGTATCGATAGATAATGGATGGATCTTCAGAGAACTGAATTGCATAGCCGACAGCGGACAAGTGCTTCCAGAAGCCGAGTCCAAGTGGAGAAGAGTTCGGCTCTCATTCTGTTTACGCCGCTTTTCAGAATAGATGTAACGATCTCAGCTTTCCCAAACATCCAACACCCAACCCATCCTTCCAGCTCCCAGCACACTTTCTTGCACGCACAGTACAGGTTGTTTCGTTTTGTCCACTCACCCAAATCCTTGTTATGAGAAGCAAAACCTCATTTGTGGAGAGAGTTAACACTAACAGAATGCACAGTACAGACATTGGCTTTGACTGACTTGAAAGTAAAAGTGTTTGGGTTCAAGACCATGATTTAATAACTGCTGTAAAATGTTTAAGAGGAACACATGCACTCGACTGCAAAACCAAGTTATTCGAAATGCTTAATCAAAAACATTTGCCAAAAAAAAAAATGGAGGAATGCGGAAGAGCTCTTCCTTACACGATTTTCATGTAAAAAATACTTGAAAAACAAAATATCAACTGTACAGGGTATCTGGTGGAAATATTTCTTATAAACATTGTGCAACATCTGAATAAACTTGAACATTTAATTTTTTATCAGTTATTTGGTTCACAGTGTAATACTCAAAAGTAAAATAGCACACAGAGTGATACATTTTAATCTTTTCTTCATTAATTTGCTGATTATTGCTTACAACTATGGGAAATCCAAAGTTCAGTGACCCATTAAGGGATTTTAAACAGACAAATGTTGTGCTATAGACATATTATGGCCCACTCACGACAACTGCTGAGCTGACAGCTTTCCATTGTGTCTCTGACATCTTTCACAAGAAGTGTGAGCCATAAAAGGCCATTGCTACAGGAGCTGGCTGTTAACAAGCGCCACAAAGCAAAGTCCATTGAAGAGTTTGGGGGCGATATGCAAGATATGTACTTCCCCTTGAGGTAGTTCTGAGCGAGCAAACGCACACAGACATGTCTGCGACGTGGAATACATCTGTCCCATTTGTGTTACATCACTTCTGAACCAGACACATGATCAGAACTGGTATACCCAGGCTAAACACCAGTAGGACAAGACTGTTTGTCAGTGGTGTAGATTCTTCTTGAGATAAAAGTAAATATTTTCTTTACAAATCAAGACTTTTAACTGATTGATTGAGATCGAATGTGAAGTTTTGACAGTCAGAGATGATTTGGGTTGCCTTACCTTCTGCTGATATTGGTGGACTTTATCAAGTCCAAAGTCACCCTATAAATCTACCCAGAACGATTAGAGCACCTCATGCTTTTATCTGCTTACAAGCTTTATGGAGATGCTGAATTCATTTTCCATTGATGGGTTGTACTCAGGAGGAAAATGGGAAACATCAGACCGAACAATGCTTATGAGCTGAAGTCTACTTTGAAAGCAACCTGGGCTTCTGTAACACCTCAGCCATGCCGCCATTCCACTGACGCAGACAGTCTGCGTTGGCTGCAGCATAGGGATGAGCAGCACCACATGAGCTTGTGATTGACAGCACTAAAACTCTCCTGTCTCTGATTAGCTGTTTCTAGATACTATAGCGCTTTATGAAGTTCAGAGGAACCCCAAAGCGCTTCACACAACTTTCAGTGATTCGCCCTTTACCACACGCACTGTTGGGGGCACTGTCTATTACAAAATTAATTATACTGCGTTTTCTAAAATTGTTTTTAGCAGTAAAAAATTAAATCTTACCCCTCAGACACCAAAAAGTGCACATTTGCCCTGAACCCCCCTGGATCTGCATGAACTGGTTCGCTCCTGCTTGGAGCGCTTGACCGTGACGGTGTTCAGCAGAAGAAGAACGACTGTGGCGGTCACTATACCGCTAAGAAAAATAATAAAGTCAGATTTTCAAAAAATAGAGAAACAGAGAGAGAAAAGGGTAAACGTGTGTTATAACTCCGACAAGTCGAAGGGCAATAACAACCAGAATGAAGTTAATTATTAACAATATTTATTGCTACATACATGAAAGGATTCCCGCATAAATAACAGGAAATAGATATTCAGGGAAGTGACTCAAAACAAACAGGAAGCAAACAAACAAAATAAATAAAAGGTTGTTAGCCCGCCCTCACAAGTACTAGGAGAAGACAAACAATTCAAACTGGGCGGACTAACAAAAAAGAAAACCAAACTCTAAAAAGAACAGCAGAACAAAGTGCAAAAACTGTAAAAACAAAAACACAAAAATTACTAAAGGCTTATTAAATCATTTTAATCAAATCAATCTAAAACACATTAGAAACACTGCCTACCTGCATCGCATAAATCAACACTCTGAGATCAAAACTTGGTGTAGCAGATCTGGTGCAACCCTACCAATTAAAAACAATATAAAAGACATGCAATTCATTCTGATTAAAAGAGACAAATGTATAAGCCTACCTGTAGCGTCGAACAACCACGCCCAGGTAACGCTACCACCAGAACACCATTAACAATGCAGCCCTGTATAAAAACACCACATCAGCACAACTTACCGTATTTTCCGCACTATAATGTGGTGCGCATTATAAGGCGCACTTTTAATGAATGCATATTTTAAAACGGTCCTAGTTTTCAGAAACCACAGACATCTCTATGCACGACCATAATATTCAACGGGACAAAGTACAAATGCAGCTCTTAGACATTTATAAAACCGAACTAAACCAACAACAGTATTACTTACATTCA
>CAEFZY010036101.1:0-10202 GCA_903066815.1 Brachyrhaphis roseni
TATATATATATATATATATATATATATATATATATGTATGTGTATAGGCATTTTGTCATGTAAACAGCAAACATTTTGAATATTGATGAGACCAAAATTGAAATAGCTGGCCTTAATACAAAGTGTTACACATGGCCAAAAACAACATGTGTAACACTTTGTTACACACTTTGTTACAAAGTGTGTCACACTTTGTAACAAAGTGTGTCACACTTTGTAACAAAGCAAACCATCCACAGAATAACAAACAATGGAAGTGCCAGCTTTATGCTAGCGGGATGCTTTTCCTCAGTCCAGAGAGGGAATCTGAGTTTACTTTACGAAGACTAAGGTCATCATCCAGCCAGAGCAGTAGTGGTTTAGATCAAATAATATTTATGTGGTAGAATGGTCCACAATGGTCCTAGATTGGATTTCCACAATTAAATCCAATCTAGAATCTGCTGCAATTATTGAAAACTGATGTACAAATCTGTTTTAAAGTCCTTTTGAAAAAATGCTTATAGAGAAAACATTTGGTGTGACACAGGGTGGTTACTTGGTGCGGGGGTGAAACCACATGGACACCACACCTTTCATGTTTTTATTTTCATGTATTTGGCTTTCTCTTTAAATTTGTGCACGGCTTTTTTTCCCCCTTTTTTTTGGCCTGGCTCATAAAATTGTCAATAAAGTTTGTTGTTGTAACGTGACAAAATGGGACATACATTAAATAGCAAGTCTCAGTCTGTTGCTTAAAGTATCTGAACACAGTTTTTGAAGTGAAAAATGTAATATGCAGGCTATTTTAGGATGAATGTGACGAGTGTTTCCAATGTTATTGCTTGTGCTGTTGCCCACAAAGTGACCTTTGTTAGCATAGCTTCTCTTCTAAAGCCCAGAAAGCTGCAACCAACCTGTCTTACTCTGGCTCGAAACCTCAGAGTTCAATGTTAACTCCTGTTCAGCGCCAGTTAAAACAAATACCTCATTTCTGTTTGGCTCTGCTGTTTCTGTTAATGCACTCCACTCTTCCTTTTCCAGAACTCTCTGGATTGCTTCAGCACTCCAGACACAGGAGAAAAAAGCACATAGAGATATTTTTCTCTAATCTGGCACAATCAACTTCAGTCGCCTTCGCCTCTGTGTTTTCACTCCTTCCTTTAGCCGTCCAAGGCTGACTCCTCTGTGGGAATGTTTTCCCAGCTCTGCCGATCATCAGTGAAATTCCAGCTGTCATATTAAGAAAATGCATCTCTTCTGTGTAACATGTTATTTTGAGTTTGTCCATTTTAGCATGGTTTTGCACGTACATGTATGAACTCACTGCTTCTGAATGATAGCCATTATATCTGCACCGTGTTCATGCCAAATATGCAAATGAAAGATTTGTAGTAAAAAGACTTCAACTTGCAATGTAATTTGTAAGTCTCAGTCAGTATAAAAGGGAAGAAGAGGGCCTCTCTTGAAGACAGCCTTGATTTGTCCTTTGATAATTTTTCTTTTTTCTATTTCCTTTGTAAACATTCCAGTGCAATGTGTCCTTCCTTGTTGTAATTTGACAGTGAAGTAACCACCCTGTTTTAAACTGATTAAAGCCCATGGAATTGCTTTTTAGGTTCAGCTCACAGACAAATGCTATAAAGAAATAATGAAATATTCTGTCTAGCCCTTTAAAAGTGCAGGAGTCACTGTGATTTCTCTTTAGTCTGTGAAAATAATTCAGCTTTTTCTCTTTTATGATGTCTTGTGTCTGAATGTATCCCTCATTTCTACTGTTACACTAGAGGTATAATTAACAATACCAAATTCACCCAAAGAAGTTTTAAACTGCTTAGTAATGTTGGAGTTTTATTTATGTTGCTGACTTTTTATTTTGGAATTAAATTGAGCAAGTGCCTTTATTTATTTCAGTGAGAGTCTGTTAAGAGCTGTACTTAACAGTATTCAAAGCAGTATGATTTGCAAAGTAATATTTACATTAATATTGATATATTTGTATGTCTTAAAGAGAGCTTTAAAATCTGCACATGTCTATTAAATAAAGGGACTTGTCCTGAATTTTAATTAAAAACGACATGTTCCTGTTCTGTGTGAGCTCATTGGGTGTAGCCTGAACTCCAGAAGCAGACATGCAACACCAGGCTCAAACCAGCAAGGGACCTTTTTAAGGTTTTATGGCATATGATGACAAATCTCACCTCCTTCAGCAAGAAAACACATCAAATGGTGTGATGACGTCAGAAGAGTCACCGTTTCAGTTTTTTGTTTAAAAGCAAACAAGTGATGCAACACATATGCAACTGTAAATACTGTAACTTATAACCATCACTAACTCAATCTCTTCAGATTTAAAAATTAAAAAGTAAAACTGCCTCATTTTTTAGTAATCTGCTTTACATGAAAACACTTTCATCAGAGAGTAATTGAGTCATAAGGAAAATGTGGAAGGAAACAGACAATCAGTCCTTTGGAGACTAATCTAAAATGATTTTGACGCCTGTGATAGTCCTTGAATAATTGCACTTTGATAAAGAGTTGTAGATAATTCCCTCTCTGACATCAGATATTTTGAAAAAGGACCACAGTCACGTAACTACTTCTCTATTTTTCATAAATTAAATTACAGAAATCAGTCTCTCTGGTTTTCATTCCATGATCACAGAAATTCTCGCAAAATCAACATGTCTTCACATCTTTTGTGTCACCGCATAACAGAGTCAGTTACAAATATTTTCCACAAAAATAGTCAAAACATTGATTCAAGGGACTGTTAACTCCCACATGCAGGTGGCAGTACTTTTTACCTTTTTCCACACTGCTTACTTGTGAAGTTATATAGTGTAACAAGCTTTATCAATGCGAATACACATGATCTTGATACGGCCCAAAACAAAAATGACTTTGACATTCACTTGTTTCATTTGTTTGTTTTCTGGCTATTTTTAAGTGTTTTCATTGCCATTTAGGTTTTTTTTTTTAAATTAATTCTTTATGGTTTGGTAATGTCTTTGTTTATTCACTGGTGTTCAGGTTTCTACTCATTCCTGTCTTCTTATTGTGCATTTTAGTTTATTTTTTTAGTCCTATGTTTCTTCTTTTTCTCTGTGTTCAATTAGCTCCTGTGTTATTTGGTCTCCTTCCTTCAGTTTTCCTGCTCAGCATTTTCTTTTCACAGCTGCTGCACATTCCTCTGATTAAGCTCGTTTGGATCTAGTGTCATTTTTTGACCTTGACTCAGTTTTTAAGCTCCTGGTTTTCAATGTTTTTTACTCGTTCCTCTTATTTCTCTGCTTCACGTGAGTTTCTCTTACAAGCTCTGCTTGTTTTGTTATTAAATTCCTCTGCTCTGCACTTGGGTTCTTATTAACCATAAAACATGACAACTACTCACCACAAGGTCATAATTTATTAGTAGGTTTGAACATATTAATAGGGCAACATTTCTCCATAATGGTACATGTAACCTCCATGTTCCACTTTTTATTAGCTTACATATCAGTGTTAATTAAAGAATAGATGTTGTAAACAAACAAAAAGACAAGGTTACAAATTATCTTTCAAAAGATGCTCAAACTGGAAACATCTGTTCACATACTCTAGATTAGGAGTCAAAGTGATACTTCATATAGCTACTTAAAATGAGAACATTAATCAGTTCCAAATGTATTAAACTTTGTAATGAAACGGTATAGAACAAGCAAATAGGACAAGATGTCTAAATGGAGGATTTTCAGGATATAACCAAACCTTAAACAACAGATATCTAACAATGGGCCACAATCTTAAATGATAATATGCTGCCAGTTTTCTTCCTGCCAAGCTAAGCATCTAACAGGGCGATAAATGTTGATTTTTATTGGGTAATCCAGACCTTTAAAAAAAGTTAAACAGAAAAGCCACTGTAGCTACCAGAATTGAATAATTATCTTTGAGTTGTTTGTCTAAAACCATTTTTCTCGATCTTGATTTTTCAAAGAGTTGTAACTCTATTTTTCAAGGATGGTTTCCATATCCGCCATGTCTGGATGAGCTGCTACATGAACTTGGAAGATAACGATATAGCTACACAACAAGTGCTGAACTGAGCCCCCTCCAAAGATCCAAACTGCTCACCTACTGATATTTGACGAATTTAAACCACAAAAATTAAAATTCAAAATGTGTCCAACAAAAGTCTCTTGATTTGAATGACAGCTTTAAATGTTGACTGCTTTGTGTTGCATACTTTCGTATCAGTTTTAGAAAATAAACTTGTTTTTGCTGTTATTCAGCTGTATCGCTTTATATTTTTAGTTGTTTTCATGACGTAAAAAGGGACTTCACACTGTTGTTTTGGATTTAATGGGGTTTTAGTGAGGAGCTATCAACAGTTTTCAACCATCTTGTTCATTTTCTTCTATTTAATGTTTGTAAGGCTGACTGGAAACTGGAAGACTAAACTATTTATTGATATCAAAAGAAAAGTATTAATATGCATTGTTTTTACTATCAAACATATTGAAATACTTCATTGTAGACAACAATAAATGCTTTTATTAAAAATATTTTGAAATGCTTCTGAAAATATTCCAATCGTTGACGTTTTGTCCTTGCCTTGTGTCTCCTTGTAACAGATTTTTTTTTTCTCTGAAAGCTTTGCCCTCAACAGGGCTGTGCCAGCCTTCTTCTATAAATCACTCCATCTGACTCTCCCGTTGGTATTCGCTTTTCATAACTTCTTCTTGTACAGGAGAACAACCATGAGGACCGCCACTGGAACCATTGTGATTTTATCGTTTGCTTTCTTAGCAACAGGTAAAAAAAGAAATAGATAAATTTATATTTTTTAACTCATTAGCGTGCGTCCATCTGTCTGTTAGTGTTTTATCATTAAATATCTTTAAATTTTCATGGACTAAATAAACAGCTCAGGTGGCACAGGAGTGTTCCGCTCCGCTGGAGTACCCGCACACCCGACTGGGAAAGAAATTCACATCCAGGCAGAAGTTCAGCAGCGGGGAGAAGGTTTACTACGACTGCGCCGAGGACTTCACTCCATCCAAAGGGAGCAGATCTGTGGAGTGTCGGAACGGAAAGTGGAGCCGACTAACTCTAAAATGCGACAGTAAGAGTGGCAAATAATCAGGCTTTGCTTTTTTTTTTAACGAAATAAAAGGATTAAATGCTTATCAAAATAAATAAAGTGCGATTTTGGACCAATTTTATAAGCTCTTTTACGCCCTCTGCTGAGCAAAGGGGGAAACGTTCTTTTTTGTTTTGTCTTTTATCAGCCAATTCAAATGTTGCCTTATTCAGTGGATTACAATATTATAGAAAAGTTCATTCATTTCGGTAACTTAATTCACAAAGTGAAATACACTGTGTAGTAATTACACATAGGCTGATGTTTTCAAGCATTTATTTCCATTGGCTTACAGCCAATGAAAACACATTTAACGTTAGAATATTACATCAATAAAAAATATATTTTTTAATATAGAAATATGGGCTTATTGAAAAGTGTAATACATGCTTAAACATTATGTTTAAAAGGTAACCTTAATCTGAATATTTAGCCTAATCAGAACCCATATGTCAGCTTGAGTATGGCTGTAAGAACTAACTTCCATATTATGCTTAGATGACTGAAAAAAATTGTCTAAGCACTACTTTCCCATGTAGTTTACATGATGTACTTAGCAAGGTACGATATTTCCCTTTCTTTAGGAATGGAATGAAAACAAAAATTATTTTTTAATAAAATTGTATTGTATTTAGCCTTCTTTTCTCTGATACTCATAAAAAAATTATTTTGCTTTCAACAAGTGAAGTTGGGATATAAAATCCCAATAAAATAGATGCAATTTTATCATTGTAACACTGAACAAAACTTTCAAGGATTATCTACTTTAGTACAGTATGGTATTGTCATTTTCAAATATTTGACTGTAGACCAAATGGGAAACTCCAACATTACATGCTGTATATCATGTTGTCTGTGGAAGACAACATGATATGTGGCAATGTTCATTAAGAGATCAACCCCTTACCTTCTGCTAAGCTCATTGGTGTTATGAATTAGATTTATTTTTGTCCCTAACTCAATCTTGGGATTTCCATCCTCACCTTTTCATTGTTCCTCATATCAACTTCTGACAGAGATCTCATGTGGCAACGTCGGAGATCTCCCCAATGGATACTTCCACTATGAAGGTCAAACGTATGTTGGGGAGAAAGTTTTTGCCAAATGCAACGAGGGGTAAGCTTTGCCTGAAACAATTTTTGTAAGACATGTAAACATTATGGTGTATATTAGACTACATCTCCATGCTTACAGATACATGCTGAAGGGAAAGAGCTACATGATATGCAAGAGGTCTGGATGGACTGGTGAATTCCCATTATGTGAAGGTAGGTGACTGTGTTTAAACTCCAAGATTATAAAAGTGACGCTCTGCAATTACAAGAAGATGAAAAGCAACTCTGTATGGGTGGGAATTATGACTCTGATCAACTGAAGCTTTAATATGACGAGAAGTGACATCAGCTCATCTAATCCCCTAATTGTTTTGTGCATATTTTCCATCTTTGTAAGAGCTCATTAGTTATGAGATCATTTTTGATTTAATCATACACTGTATATGTTTTGTGCGGAATAAGGTGTGTTACTGAAGAGATCATAATACCACTATTTTCACCACACTCATTTCCCATCTAAAGTCACCAGTTATCATTAAAAGCTAAAAACACAAACCTATAAAACAAAATGCTTTAAAAAGTATTCACATTAATCCATTTTGCCATGTTACAATCACTCACTTCAGTATATTTTAATAAGGTTTCATGTGATATACCAGCACAATGTATATTGTGCTGGTATATAATTGTGAGGTAGAAGAAAATAGATACATTGTTTAGTTTTGTTTTCTTATATAAAAATCTGAAAAGTATGAAGTGCATTTGGATGTACACCCACTTATTCTGATGCCCATAAATAAAATCCAGTTGCACCAATTGCTTGATTGCAGCTGCACATTAACCCAAACACACCATTGCCATGGTGACGCCTGGTGGCGGCATTATCGCCTATTATTATTATTATTTTTTTTTTCAGGGATAGGGAAGTGACTCAGAGTTGATCTGAAGATATTTGGAGCTAAGTAAAGAGAAGTTTTTGAAGAAAACCTTTTAAAAACTGAGGCTCTTGTTAACTGTTACAAATTTTGGGTTATGTTACAAAGATAAATTAACAAGAATATCATCTTTCCATGGCTGGAAGAGACATACCTGATGTCGAACTGCTTGGATACACCCCACACGGTTCATTAATCAGTCATAGGATGGGTCTTGTTACGTAATATATATTTAACATGTTAAAAACCCGATTTGCTTTAAAGTTTACATAATAAAAACTTCCATGCTTCCTTCTTTGCTGAAATTAATTACCAGCTCAATTGTCTCACCAGAGAAAGAAATCACATGCTCCAGTCCAGTGGTGAACAACTCAGTGAAGAGTGGCAGAGAGGTTTCAGTTCACCATGTTGGAGAAACCATGAACATCACCTGTAGCACTGGTTTCCAGTTGGATGGAGCACAGCAGCTCACCTGTGGGTCTGATGGCCAGTGGCAGCCGAAACTCCCTCAGTGTTTACTGTCCCCTGATAAAAGGCCCGGTAAGCACATATAATATTTCTTAGCTAGTCATGTATTTTATTTTAGTTTTGTAATTGGCCAGCATCCATCCCTTTTTTATATGAAAGATCTACTCCTACATTTTGTCTTGGGGAAAAAGAAAGTACATTTTAAAATTCTTGTGTTTTTATAGGGGCATAGTATAAATGAAATGGTTTTACCAGGATCCAAATTTGTTTAAATCTAATCTCAAGTGTACAAAAACATTATTTCCCACTGTCATTATTTCTGTTTATTGTACGCAGGCACGCTGTACAGTGTATCAAATTGAATTTATCATTGTAAGATCAATGTGTCAGCCCACCCTTTACATTTATACTAGCTTCAACTCTTCTGGAAAGTCTTTCCATAAGGTTGAGGAATGTGTTTATGGGGACTTTTGACCATTTTTCTAGAAGTGTGTTAAGGCAGTAGGGCCTCATTCCCAGTTTCAATTGAATTCATCTTCATTGAGGTCAGGACTTTGTGCTGGCCAATCAAGCCCTTCCACACCAAACTTGCCCCTCTATGGCTTTAAAGAGCTATCCATCCTCTGACTGTTCCCACAAAGTTGAGCGATGATGTTGTCCAAAATGTCTTGGAATGCTGAAGTGTTAGGCGTTCCTTTTCCTGGTATTAAGGTGCCAAGCCCAATTCCTAACAGGCAGCTCCACACCATAATCCCTTCTGTCCCAACCTTACTGTTGACTCATAGCAGTCAGGAAAGTCCTGTTCTGGCAAGTGATGAATCCATACTTATCTGCTGGATTGTCAGATAAACATGACTTTTCGCTCTTAGAACATGTCTGCTACTATAGAGTCTAGTGGCAACATATTTTACACTATTGCCTCCAACATTTTGTATTTTGTTATGTAAGACTTAGTGCAGCTGAACACCCTCCGCATGAAGCTTTCTATGCACTGTGCTGGATTTAATCTGAAGGTCTGACTCTGCAGAAAATTGGGGAGTGCTGCTCACTGTACATCTCAGCATCTGCTGCTCCAGCTCTGAGATTTTACGAGGCCCATCACTTTGTGGATGAATTGCTACCACTCCCAATTGCTTCTACTTTGTCATATTACCACTAACAGTTGTCAGTGAAATATGCAGCGGAAGGGAAATTTGATGGATGGGCTTACTGCATGGGTGGATTTTTATCAAAGTACAATGCTGGAAATGTACTGACCCAATCTTTCAGAAATGTATGTAGAAGCATGGTATACACCGGTTGCTATGGAAGTGAATTGCACAGCTGTTGACAACAGAGTGACCAACTGGTGGACTTTCACTGCCCGTGATACAAAAACCTGACATGGATTTTTGTGAATGCAGGAAATAGTGGATTAAATGCAGCTGATATTGACATGGCTTTATTCAACATTGTCATCACCATTAACTGTTTTCATAATATCGTACAGCTTGACTTGGATTTAACTCTAAAATACTTTGGTATACAGAGTTGTATATGGTTTACTCAATGATTCCTGAAGGATCTAAACCTGGTCCTCAGGACCCACTGTCCTGCATGTCTCCCTGCTGCTGCACATCTGGCTTAAATAAATGGGTGATTGGCCATCTTCTGCCCCAAATCGATGCATGCTAATATGGTAAATGAAGTCACTTATGCAGGTGTGCTGCATAAGTGTTCTGGTGCTACAGCTTGTTCTGCTGTAGCAGCAGAACAAGCCCACACCATGAATCCATAACGTGGATACCAGATGCCAGATAGTAGGTATCTGGCATTTGTGCGGTTTTTGCCTGACAACTCTCCTTGGTCTTATGTGCCAAGGAAAATAGTTACAGAATAAGTTCATTTTAAAAAAGTATATTTTAATTTGAGAAACCTTCCCAAGAAGTTCTTCTTGTTCTTTTTGAAGCTGCTGTCCCTTGGTTTTTAACATTTAATACTCGTTACAAGGTCTTCCAAAACATCTGCTTTTATAGAAGCGGTGACGCTCACTGATTATCACTTTTCCATCCACTGTATTTTCATACACTTGATTTTTAAACTGTCACACTGGTAAAATCTAGATCAGGTTTTGTTTTGTGCTGATATGCAATACGTTAGATGATTTTTTTCCCCCCATGACATGAACTTTTCACCTCTTTTTGAAATACACAGCAGGTGGATGTGATGCACCACTCATTGTCAGCAGCTCCAACGCCAACCTTGCTGACAAGTACATCACTATGACCTCATTTTCTTCTGGCGGCAAAGTCTACTACACCTGTGACGTGGGATATACTCCAGCGGGTGGCAGCAGGACTCGCATATGTGACAATGGAAAATGGACGCCTTTGAAGCTAAAATGTGAACGTAGGAAAGTTTACATTCATCATCCAAACCATTTTTCCCAAGTCTTATGTATGCTTCCAGAATACTTAAAGCAGTGTTTTTCAACCTTTTTTGAGTCAAGGTACATTGTTTTCATTGAAAGAATCACGAGGCACACCACCAACCAAAATGTAAACAAATGATACTCTATAGTCGCATATATTAATTCTTATCACTAATTATCTTGTTTTAACGTACAATGCTATGTACCTACTGCCATCTAGTGATAAGGAA